>APFE031493293.1:1690-37923 GCA_000404065.3 Pinus taeda | reverse complement strand
ATTCTAATTCTATTTTAATATATATATTTAAAGAGTTTTAGCATTTCATTTAACTTTACATATTTAAACCTGCATAGTTAAAAAAGTTATTTATATTTTGTGAGTGACTAACCATAGCTTTTTGATGGGACCCAGCCCACTTGGCAACGCTTTTGTGCCTTTTGTTATGTGTTGGACTGTTTACGTGGTGGTTGGATGGTGTTCTCCCACGGTTCTGTAGATTGGTGGTAGTTGGATATTAAATGCAGACTTAAATGGTAGTACCCTGCCTCGGTATACTACTCAACCCTAATGTTTAACGCGCCTTCTCGATCCTTCTTTGGTTATTGTTCTGTTGCGCCGAGGGCTTTGTGAGCTCTGAGTTGGGAAAACAATGGGTGCGTTGTGCTGTGGTTCCTTCGGCTCTGTAATGAAACTTGTGGGCAATGTGTTGTGCTTGAACTAGTTCTGGGTACTGTATGAGACCTTCGTTGCGTTTTGGTTATTCTGTTCATCTGTTCGAAAGCAGTTCTGTCTGGCTATGGAGGTTACTTGCTTGATTTCGTGCTCAATCCTCTGTAAGTCACACTGATACTCCTTGGTTATGTCTTCGATAGGTTAACTGGTTGTTTGGCTTGCTTGTGGTTATCACTGTAACTTCGGTTGGTCGTATTTTGATTGTGACTCGAATTCAATCTTCCTGTTCTCTGTCATATGGCTTTTATTATGCTGTCTCTGTGTATGCTACTGGTTCTCTGAGTTTTTATTCCAAGTTCGATTGTTGCTAATTATCTGGTTCGTTCGCCTACTTACGACGCGGCCTTGACTGTGGCTGGAAGCACAGGGTTCTTCGGGATGCACCTTCGGATTTAACACAGGTACATTGTTTCTCCTTGCTTCAATTCCATCCTTTCCTTGTTCTGGGTCTAACCCAATTTTCCCCTTTTCTCTCCAGTCGCTCAATGTCGTTCACTGTTCCAAATATGGCTTCTCTTCACGTCCTCCAGATAAGGGTTTCATTTATCAGGCTAATTCTCTTCTATAGGGTTTCGTTCTCGCTGTGTTTTCTCTGTAACACACACTAATTTTTACTTCTGGTTCCTTGCATGTCCTCACAGGCGACCTGGATGGCGTATTCTCTTGTATTCAACAGTGTTTGGTTGCTTATACTCTGGGTAGGCCTAAAACTCGTTCTGTTTATGAATGCTAGTTTCTTCTTGGAGGATGACCCGTCCGTTAGTCTATTCATCTGGTCACTGTATCATCATTATTTTTGTCATTTTCGTTCTAGTTCGATTTTGTATATAAAGATATGGGCTCCAGCGTGACCCTGTTTGCTGGTCTGTCACAAACCCTAACTCAGGGTTTTTTGTTTGACTTGGGTTTTTGTAATTTGACTGTATTTGCATCCGCCATGACTAGACTGGTCTCTTTCTATGTAATGGGACTCGGCCCTACCGACTTTGGCACCTTCGCTTGTCCTTCGTTTATGTTGCCGTGCATTCGAACGTATTCGCTTGTCCTTCGTTTATGTTGCTGTGTGCTTGAACGTGAGCGTGTCTGGTTGTCTTATGACTCAGGATTCATTTAAAATTCTGTTTGCTTGACTTAGATTTGATTGTGAATTATACTTGTACAGTAGACATGACAATGTAATGATTTTATAAAGCTACAGTAGTCTTTCAGATGATGGAAATGTAAATGAAAATCAACAAATAATTATACAGACAATTTCGATGGACAGTACTTCTTTGGTTTTGAATGCTTGATAGTTTCTATTTATGAATTCACTCAACTTGTTCTCTTCTGAATTGAACCCCTCTTAGTTACATGTATTTTAGCTTTATAGCCCTCTGTTTTCAGTTGGTGCTTGCAATTGGTTTAACTGTTACAAAAATAGTTACCTAACTTCTATTTCTTTCCATCACTATAGTCATCTGGCATTCCAATACTTGTAGGGACAGTTGATGGTTATTTTTTCTAATTACATAAACTACCTTTTAATTAACAACCGAAACTATAGTAATCTTAAACTGGAAAATAAAAGAGACACCTAACTGTTGCTGATTTGTAAAATAAAATAAAAGAAAAATTATTCTCAATAGAATTTGACAGTTCAATAGACTCTCACTTGTGAACCTGGTTGGAGTTCTTTCTGCCTCGTCATAGTGAGCTGGATTCTCCTGCATCAGGCTCCCGGGGTGAGAAAAGATCATGACTCTGGTTCATGAGCTCCTCTACCGATGTCCTTGTTCATTCAATCTGCTTGGTGTCAAGCCATGAGCTGTCCTCAATCGGACGGTTCTTCCACTTGACCAGGAACTGAAAATAATTTTTCCTCCGAGTACGCCTAACTACCTGAGTTTCGAGGATGCCTTCGATCTTAGGAGGTTGGACATAAGGAATTTGTCTTTTCCAACTTTCTCTGTCTTCCTGGGTGTTCTGCGTGGATTGTCCGGGTTCATCCTTCTTTTCTTCCAACAGATCACCTGTATACGGAGACAGATCTGCCACATTGAAGATAGGTGATATGCCTACTCCAGGTGGTAGTTGTATTTCATAGGAATTCACTGAAAACTTCCACAAGATCTTACAAGGCCCTATCTTCTTGTACTTCAGTTTATTTTATGTACCTTTAGGGAACCGCTCCTTACGCAAGTGTACCAGAACTTCATCCCCTACCTCAAAATGAACTTCTCTTCTCCTCAAATCTGCATGTTCCTTATACTTTGAGCTGTTGTCCTGTAATTTTGCCTTCACCTGTTTGTGTAAATCCCTCATTGCATTTGTAAAATCTTCTCCATCCGCACTCCGTCGTTCCTGTAAACCAAGATCCCGAAGCTCATGCACTCCACGAGGGTGCATGCCATAAAGAATCTAGAAGGGGCTGAGACCCGTGCTACGATTCGGCGAATCGTTGTAAGAAAACTCTGCTTGTGCTAGCACTCGGTCCCACATTCTAGAATTCTCCCCAACTAAGCTGCGTAACGGATTTCCTAGACTTTTGTTCACAACTTCTGTTTGCCCGTCGGTTTGCGGGTGATAAGCAGAACTGTAGCTTAATTGCGTGTTCATCTTTTTCCATAAGGTACGCCAAAAATGTCTCGTGAACTTCACGTCTCTGTCTGATAGGATGGTCGTTGGTAACCCGTGTAATCTGACAATCTCATTAAAAAACAAGTGGGCCACGTAAGTGGTGTCACTAGTTTTCCGACAAGGTACAAAATGTGCCTTTTTTGAGAAACGATCCACCACTACCATCACCGAATCATAACCTTTCTGTGTTTTTGGCAGTCCCAACACAAAATCTAAACTCACTGAATCCCAAGGTCTGCCTGGAATAGGAAATGGTGTATATAATCCTGTGTTCTAGCTATGTCCCTTCGCTAGTTGACACACCTTACACTTAGCCACAAAATGTTGTATGTCTCGTCGCATTCTTGGCCAAAAATAAAAGTGACTAAGTTGCTCCAAGGTCTTGTCAATACCAAAGTGTCCAGCCAATCCCCCACTGTTTTTTTCACGAATGATATTCTCCCTCATAGAATAGCTGGGGATACACAATTGTCCTCCCTTAAAAAGCAATTTCTCCTGTATGTTATAGTCCAAACAAGGACTATTTCCCCTTATCAAAGGGTTTTGGAACGCCTCATAGGCTTCTCTGAAATCTGTGTCTGTCTTATAAAGATCCCGTAAATGTTCAAAGCCCAAAACTTGCACAGTGCTTTCCTACAATAGTAAAGCTTTTATGCTCAATGCGTCGGCTAGCTTATTCGCTTGCCCGCTGATATGTTTCAGTACAAAATTAAAACTCTGTAACTACTCCACCCATTTGGCATGTTTATGATTAATTTTGTGTTGCTGCATTACATATTGTAATGCAGAATTATCTAAAAACAGCACGAACTCATTCCCCAACAAATAATGCCTCCAGTGCCTTAGCACCTGTACCACTGCGTAAAATTCCTTGTCATATGAGGAGTACTTCTGCCTACTCTCATTCAGTTTTTCACTGAAAAATGTGACCAGTCTGTCCTCTTGACTGAGTACAACCCCGATTGCTGTTCCACTAGCATCACAACGTACCTGAAATAATTTTTGAAAATCTGGTAGCCTGAGAATCGGTCTTTCTGTTATTTTCTTTTTCAATAGCTCAAAGCTCTTTTCTTCTATTTCTGTCCATCGAAAAGGTTGGCTGGCATTTTTGATGGTCTCCAACATAGGAGAAAAAATTCCGCTGAAATTTTTAATAAACTTCCTGTAAAAACTTGCTAATCCGTGGAAACTACGTACCTCAAACAAATTCTTCGGTGACGGCCAATTTATGATTGTTGTCACCTTTTCTGGATCCATCTTCAATTCGTTCTCCGCTATCACAAATCCCAGATAAATTAACTCTCTCTGCAAAAACATACATTTCTTCAAATTTATCAGTAACTTGTTCTGCTGTAGTTTCTCCAACACTTTACGCACATGTCGGAAGTGTTCTTCTCGTGTCTTACTAAAAATAAGAATGTCATCCAAATAAACAATTACGAACTTCCCAATATATTCCTTTAGCATCTCATTCATGAGTCTCATGAAGGTGTTGGGTGCATTGCTAAACCCGAACGGCATGACCAGCCATTCATATAAGCCTTCATTGGTTTTAAAAGTTGTCTTCCACTCGTCTCCCTCACGTATCCGAATCTGGTGATATCCACTTTTTAAATCTATCTTAGAAAAGTAAGTTGCCCCACTCAGACAGTCCATCATATCATCCATACGCGGTAACAGAAATCTGTACCATATGGTGATTTTATTGATGGCCTTGGAATCAGTGCACATCCACCATTCTCCTCCCTTTTTGGGGGCAAGAACTGTTGGTACAGCACATGGGCTCAAACTCTCCCTGATCAGTCCTTTGTCCAATAGCTCCTGCACCTGTTTTTTGATTTCTTCATTATCCTTGGGGCTCATTCGATAAGCTGCCTTATTTGGTAAGCTGACTCCTGGTATGAAGTCAATATGGTGACTAATACTCCGCTTGGGAGGTAACTTATTTGGCAAGTCGTCCACTACTATATCCGTAAATTCTTCCAACATCTGCTATATTTCTATAGGCAAATCTGTGATTTCTGTGTGCAACAGAACTGTCCTCGTCTTTTTGACTACAGCATAATTTATCTCGTTGTTCTCAACCTGCTTTAAAAATTGTTTTCCGCTCATTAGCAATGCCTTAGTTTCATTTACTTCAGCTGCCTCCTTCTCTTCCCTGATAGGCACAAGGGTATGCCTAACCCCATCTTTTTCGAACTTATAACAGTTCAACACCCCATCGTGTGTCACTTTTCTGTCATATTGCCAAGGTCTGCCCAACAAGATGTGGCATACTTCCATTGGCATAATGTCACAAATGATTTTATCCTTATAACGTCCTATCTGAAATTCAACTTCACTCTGCTCATCTACCAGTAACTGGTGCCCCTTCTGTAGCCATGAAACTCGATATGGATTGGGGTGTTTCAAACGCTTCAGTCCTAACTTCTCCACCATCTCGGTTGACACCAAATTGTCAGTACTTCCGCTGTCAATTATCATTTTACAACACTTACCTTGCGATTTACAAACTGTCCTGAACAGAGCTTTTCGCTGCGTCTACTCAATACTCTCATCAACTGGCTTCAACAACAGCTTATGCAGCACTAAAGCTTCTCCTGTTTCTGGGGCATTTTCTGCCTCTTGGGGAGGTGCTGTTGCTTCCTCCGATTGCACCACATACGCGCCTCACTGTCCAGTTGAATCTGTTTATGGGCACTCAAAAGAGCGGTGCCCCCACTTGTGGCATCTGTAGCACTGGTAACCAGTTCCCTTTCCACGGCCATTTCCTCTGCCGCGCTGAAACGATCTGCCACCTCTCGTTCCATCTCCTTTTTCTGTTGTTCCCGAAGTCCTTGAACTGCTAGCTTCCTCACTGTTGCTGGCAGTTCGGCCCCTACCATAGGACTGGCCTCTTCCTCTGGTAGACCCTCGTCCTCTCCGGGCATTCTGTCTTCGGTTAAGTTTCTCCTCCGCTTTGATCGCACTCTGGTATGCCTCCTCCGTATTGTTGGGAGACAAAATGCTTATTTCATCCAAAATCTCCATCCTCAGCCCATTTACATATCTGGCTGTCCTTTCTGCTATATCCTCTGTGTATCCGGCTCGCAAATTTACTCGATAAAATTGTTCTGTATACTCTTTCACAGTCAGTCCCCTCTGTCTCAAATTCTGAACCTGTCTATGTAACGCGATTTGGTAATATCTTGGCAGAAATCTACCCTTCAATTTAGCTACCATCCTCGTCCAAGTTTTTATCGGAGGTTTGTTCAACCTCTTTCTCTCGTTCTGGACACTTTCCCACCACAGGGTTGCATGTCCTTTCAGCTTTGTCGCTGCAAACTTGACCCTATGGTCTTCACTATCTTCCTCGCATTCAAAATACTTGTCCATCTCACTAATCCAATCTAATACAACGTCGATAGATAAACTGCCATCGTAGGTTGGTAATTCTGGTTTTGGTTGCTATTTGACAATAATACAAACTTCAATAACTTCACTTCTGGTGAGTCACCTTCAGGCCCATCTGCTGCCACTTCCACTTCTTCTTCGCTCACATCACCTAACTCTGGATCTCTTCTCCTGCCTACCTCTACTGCTTCCAATCGAGCAGTAAGAACTCTGAGTTCTTCTCTTAGTGCCTCATCTTCCATTCTATGAGCACCTCGGCCTCGTCCTCATCTACCTATATCCATTTCTCCCAAATCTCTTCAACTCAAACTGCTCTAATACCACTCTGATGGGACCCAGCCCACTTGGCAACACTTTTGTGCTTTTTGTTATGTGTTGGACTGTTTACATGGCGGTTGGATGGTGTTCTCCCACGGTTTTGTAGATTGGTGGTAGCTGGATATTTAATGCAGACTTAAATGGTAGTACCCTGCCTCAGTATACTACTCAAACCTAATGTTTAACGTGCCTTCTCTATCCTTCTTTGGTTATTGTTCTGTTGCGCCAAGGGTTTTGTGAGCTATGGGTTGGGAAAACAATGGGTGCACTGTGCTGTGGTTCCTTCGGCTCTGTAATGAAACTTGTGGGCAATGTGTTGTGCTTGAACTGGTTCTGGGTACTGTATGAGACCTTCGTTGCGTTTTTGGTTATTTTGTTCGTCTGTTCGAAAGCAGTTCTGCTGGCTATGGAGGTTACTTGCCTGATTACGTGCTCAATCCTCGGTAAGTCACACTGATACTCCTTGGTTATGTCTTCGATAGGTTAACTGGTTGTTTGGCTTGCTTGTGGTTATCACTGTAACTTCGGTTGGTCGTATTTCGATTGTGACTCGAATTCAATCTTCCTGTTCTCTGTCATATGGCTTTTATTATGCGGTCTCTGTGTATGCTACTCGTTCTCTGAGTTTTTATTCCAAGTTCGATTGTTGGTAATTATCTGGTTCATTCGCCTTCTTACGACGCGACCTTGACTGTGGCTAGAAGCACAGGGTTCTTCGAGATGCACCTTTGGATTTAACACAGGTACATTTTTTCTCCTTTCTTCAATTCCATCCTTTCCTTGTTCTGGGTCTAACCCAATTTGCCCCTTTTCTCTCCAGTCACTCAATGTCGTTCACTGTTCCAAATATGGTTTCTCTTCACGTCCTCCAGGTAAGGGTTTCGTTTATTAGGCTAATTCTCTTCTATAGGTTTTGTTCTCGCTATGTTTTCTCTGTAACATGCACTAATTTTTACTTTTGGTTTCTTGCAGGTCCTCACAGGCGACCTGGATGGCGTATTCTCCTGTATTCAACGGTGTTTGGTTTCTTATACTCTGGGTAGGCCTGAAACTCATTCTGTTTATGAATGTTGGTTTCTGCTTGGAGGATGACCCATCCGTTAGTCTATTCGTCTGGTCACTGTATCGTCATTATTTTTGTCATTTTCATTCTAGTTTGATTTTGTATATAAAGATATGGGCTCCAGCGTGACCCTGTTTACTGGTCTGTCACAAACCCTAACTCAGGGTTTTTTGTTTGACCTGGGTTTTTGTAATTTGACTGTATTTGCATCCGCCATGACTAGACTGGTCTGTATCTATGTAATGGGACTCGGCCCTACCGACTCTTGCTGTAGATTGTTTTTCTGGACAATTTAAATGAAATTTTTGATGAAAAAAAATGTATGGTATTTGTTACCTTTGGCACCTTCGCTTGTCCTTCGTTTATGTTGCTGTGCATTCGAACGTATTCGCTTGTGCTTCGTTTATGTTGCTGTGCGCTTGAACGTGAGCGTGGCTGGTTGTCTTATGACTCAGGATTCGTTTAAAATTCTATTTTCTTGACTTAGATTTGACTGTGAATTATACTTGTATAGTATCCATGACAATGTAATGATTTTATAAAGCTACAGTAGTCTTTCAGATGATGGAAATGTAAATGAAAATCAACAAATAATTATACAGACAATTTCGACGGACAGTACTTCTCTGGTTTTGAATGCTTGATAGTTTCTATTTATGAATTCACTCAGCTTCTTCTCTTCTGAACTGAACCCCTCTTAGTTACATGTATTTTGGCTTTATAGCCCTCTGTTTTCAGTTGGTGCTTGGAGTTGGTTTAACTGTTACAAAAATAGTTACCTAACTTCTATTTCTTTCCATCACTATAGTCATCTGGCATTCCAAGACTTGTAGGGACAGTTGATGGTTATTTTTCCTAATTACATAAACTACCTTTTAATTAACAATCGAAACTACAGTAATCCTAAACTGGAAAATAAAAGAGACACCTAGTTGTTGCTGATTTGTAAAATAAAATAAAAGAAAAATTATTCTCAATAGAATTTGACAGTTCAATAGACTCTCGCTTGTGAACCTGGTTGGAGTTCTTTCTGCCTCGTCACAGTGAGCTGGATGCTCCTGCATCATTTTTACCAATATTTACTACCAGTTGACTTATTTACAAATTTAGTATTTACTTTTTATAATATTATTTATATTTTCTAGCCCATTAAATAGGTTCACTATAGCTTTTACCAAAATTTATTGTGAGTTAGCTTTGTTACAAATTTAACATTTATTTTTTATAATTAACAAGTATGAAACTCAACTCATTTAATTGATATTTTTATATTCATTTTTTTTTTTTATCTTTTTTCATTTAGGTACTTTTTTATTTTTCCATATAATTGGACACATTAACGTTCTTTTACCATTTGGACAAGTAAGAATTTTACATGTCCTTATTGTATAGATTAGTTCACTCCTCCCTAACTCTTCTAGGGTTAGAATGCATGAAATTTTATTTTTTCTCTTCACTTTTTTTTAGTGGTTGATTATATGTGTAATGGACTCTACCATGCCCAAACTAAAAGGGCTCAAGTGATGTAAGAAAATTTTCTATTAGGATGCAAATGCTAGACCTTCCCTAGACTTTGTTACATGAAATTAAAATTTCTTGTAATCATGAACATAAAATATTTTGTGTTTCATCCTTAGATTTTGATCTCAATGCCTACAATTTTAAACCATGTTACTATATTTTAAGTAGAATATACTTAGATCCATTAAACCTTACAACTCTCTAAATATTAGTTTAATTTTAGCTAAAAAGATGGAACCTGAATGATTTTTGCAATTTATATTCAATTGTTACAAACAATGATTAAAAATGGAGCAACTCAATGGTATGATAACTTTTACCCACCCATCAATTTCGAAGAACTTTGATATGATTTTGTACCTAAACAAAGAGAGTAGAAGAAGAAGAGGAGCTTGGATGAGGTGGACCCTGACCTAGTTAATACTTTTCAAAAGTTGGGCATGCCCTTGACTAGAAGAAGAGATTGACCAACGTTGTTGCAGATGTTGTTTTCGACAGTGTTCTCATTTCTACCATGCATAGGTAGAATTTATAGGTAGTTGAGGTTATCTTTTGTTCGTTAAAAGAGGCAATTGAGGAGTATCTTTATCTAGTTAGGAAGTAGCTTGGTAGGGTTGTTTCTCTTGATGATAACTCTTATGCTGCATTGTAATTTTATTTTCTTAGTGATTGCTCCTTCTGTTAAATCTCCAAGCACACTTTCTCACCCATGGAAATATCCACTTATTTGACGATGAATGAGATGGAGACCAGGGATTTTGAGAGGACTCTTATTTTTGTAGATAAGAGGAGTTCTGTGAAGTGAGAGGAGTTTTGTGACATATATTGAAGGATGAACTATACCATTTTATGACACTAATCATCTCCATGCCACAGTAGTGGATCTCTATTACATGGAGGGAGAAATGATAAAGTATTCCACTTTAAAGAATTGGTATGTTGGGGACGAGGAATGCAGATGTGGGATTTATAATTTTATTGCTAAAAGAGGTTTTTGCGATGGAGACAAATCAAAGATTTCATGGACCTGAGTAGAGACTGGTTCAACAATTACCAGGAAATACTGAAGCATTGTTTTGAAAGCCAATGAGGCAATTTAAGAGTTCTATTATGTTGCCTTGAAAAATAAATATCAATAGGGTGGACAAAGATTATCCATATAGGGAAGAATTGCAGGAGTAGGATTGTTTCTAAAATTATATCTATAGGCAAGTCAAGGGACTACTACAGAGGATTAGTTCAGGTGCAACCAAATTATCATAATGCAAGGAATTTTTCATCGTGTGTGATTTGATGCTCATTGATGACCAGGAAGCTGTAAATACTTATTGTTACATTTAGGTACAATTGAGTTGCATTCTAAAGTCTCTTTTTTCATTTATTGATAGTCCTTCTTGTGTCCTTGTCTCTCTTAATTTCATTGTGGTAGGATTGGAATGGGTTAAAAGATCAAGCATATCATTTAGTCAAATAGGCACCCACATGTCACTACATGTCATTGTGCATACTCTTTATTTTTTATACAATTAGAAGTGAGCAATATGATGTGTGCACACACAAAAAATCCTAGCATGCCTAATGAATCCCCCTCCAATTCCATTTTCTATGGTGACATTTTATTTTCTTTGTTTATACAAGTCATCTAGCCACATAGTGGCCATTATCGAATCTTGAGGTATATGCCATATAAATATTTGATAGTCTGCTTTATTTTATATTCATGTATTCATCGTCTTTCATGTCTTATACTCTGCATTGTATCTTCTTTCATTTTGAGGATAGGAACTCAATATTGATAGAAAGAAGCAACAATTGAAGAAATATGAGAACAATAACACTAGAGAAATAAATGCAAAATGAGAGAGAGAAGAGAATCTGTCTAGTGATACCCTTAGAGCCAATATCTTGCATAAGACACACTCATAGAGACTAATGGTCAAGCCTTCAGAGTTCATGAATTCACTTGCAATGCTTTCACAACACAGTGATAATGTTTTGAAATGATGGAACAATATTTCATGTGTAAATTTCAGTCCAACCCATATTAAGTTGGAAACTCATATTGTAATACTTGATATTTTATATAATAAAATTTATATGGTTGAAATTATTTTTATTTGCACTTGATATTATTTAGTCTTGTAATTAACATATGTAACTTTGCATTATCATATTAGATAAAGATGTGCATTATATGACATTTGTTTTTAAAATTTAGTCGCAAAATCATACTAATTAAATTATGGTGATTAATAATAAACACATAAAATCAGAATAAAACTACTAAATTAATAGTTTATATTAATTAATGATGAACATGAATAAATGAAATGAATAGAAACTACTAAATCAGTTGTTTATATAATGAATATGAAAATACGAAAAAAAGATAAATGACTACTGCAAATGACAATTTTTTTATTATTAAATTATGGCTAAATTTTGCATATATATGATTATTAGTCGCTACTTTACAACATATTATAACACAACTAAAATTTGGTCATATTTCTTTGGTCATTAATTGGTTTTAAATGATGAGTAAATTTTGCATATATATGACTATGAGTAGCTAATTTACAATATCTTATAACACAACCAAAGATTTGGTCATATTTCTTTGGTGATTAATTGGTTTTTCTCAAGGATTCATATAGTAATGTATTTTGCTATATATTTGGTCATTAATTGCGAAAATTAATGACTAAACTAATGAAAAATTAATGACCAAATTAATGACTAAATGTACTATTAGATGGTAAAATTGAGGAAACGAATTAATGACTAAGGTAAAAATGACTAAAAGTTGGTCACGTTATACATTACTGTAAATTAGCTACTATTGGTCACCAACTGAAAAATGGTCATTTATATGCAAATTTTAGTTGTTTTTTAGTAGCTAATTAGTCTTTTGTACTAGTGAATCTTATCCAAATCTCAACTCATGGAGGAGTTTAAACTGGTAACCATAGATAATACTAAGCCTTACCTCACAAGAAATATGCTTGAGAATCTGATAGCTTACTTCATCCCAAGGATAGGGAATACTCTCCCTTCTAATCCCATTTTTGTCCTCAATTGGCTTGTCATATTCCAAGAAAGAGTTCTTCTTGGCAAAAGTGCTACTATCTTTATCCTCTTTTATCCATTGTAAACCTAGAGGAAGTGTAGTGATTATGCTAATGCTTTCATTGGTAATTGTTACTAACAATCCTCCAACCACAACAAGGGCATTGACTCTAGCCTAAAGTGTGAGTGACATTGCGAATTCCTGAGCTACATCATCACCATATCCTCTAAGTAGCTCGAAGAATCCCAATCATTGATGCCTTCTAAATATCTATATGACAGGGGAGTGGAGATGTATTCTAGATGTCCTTGAGGGCTCCCTTCTATTGAAAGCTCCTGTCATTTTTTCTCTTTGTCAATCTAATTGTATGTTTTTTGGTGGATTTAGATTTATAGCTTTCCTAGGTGACTGAGGGATTAGATTTTAGGAGGGTGATGACTAAAATGATTCCTTTATCCCCACACAATTTCTCCACACAATTTTGTCTATCTCTATGCACACGATAATTAGTAGGAAAAAAATGAAAATTTCTTTTCCTTTTCTCTTTTCTAGTTATCAAGTCAAAACATGGAGGATATGGCCCACCTCCCTTTCATTGTAATGCCTTGATTAAAGAGAATTCTTGAATAACTAGGCCCTAGGCACCCCCTCATAGAGTTTTTGACAATTCCCACTATTTCCTGTATGTTTTCCACATTTCTTGTAGGTGTTCATTGTAGGATGGTTGAGACTAGCTTTCTTCTTCGATGGCTCATCAAGGTGGTCCTAGTTCTCTAATGAACAATATATGCATGAAATTTATGGATTTTGCTATTTATGGTCAATTCCTTGGAACGGTGTGCTAGCTAGCAGGGTACGTGATTTCTCATTTTGGACTCTTGGCCCATTATTCATTATCATGCAACCCTTTCTCGTAATCATCACCCACTCTTGTACAAATTAACTCAACCACCTTTCTGACTTATTTTCTTTGATGTGACCTTGCCATGTGGCCTACTGACTAGAATTTCACTTTTTGTTTTCAAGTTGAGGGTGGCCAAGTTAACTGGCCACCTTCAGTAGTTTTTCATATTCTTATATTTTTATCATATTTATACCTAGGAAAGAGTGTGGATGAGGTGCCATACCTATGACTTCCTTTTCTCTATCAATGCATGATGGAGGGTGGCTTTGTTGCGCTTCTCTTTGTTCAGGTACAATATCTCTTTTGCTCTTGATTTTCTATTTTTTCTCGGCTAATAGGTTGGTCTTCTTTGTTGTGATGTGTAGGTGTTGGCCTCTTTTGGTTCTACTGAGCTTTGGATAGGTCCCATAGTGCCTGTAGGGTTTCTAATACTCTTCGCATGCATGGATAATGAAGGAGGAGCATGGAGACTGTTGTTGTTATAATATAGGCTGCTACAGGGTTTCCAGTACTACTACAGGAAATCCTATAGTTGTCTCTTTCTTATTTTTTTTTTTTTCTCTTTAGAGGAGGAATAAGGGTTAAAGTAGGAGTCGAATGAGTGGAAATGGGGAATATGGAATGGTAGGTGAGGTAGGCTACTGATGGTATGGCCCTTGGACTTTTCTTTGTTTCCCTTGTTTTTTATTTTTTTTTCTTTTTCTTTTTCTAAGTGGATTTCTTGATGGACACAGAGGGTGAAATGGTCATGAAATGGCATTGGTTGAGATTTGGTGAGATCAATGTCCTCCTCTTTCAACGAAAAATAGGTTTGCATCACTATTTCTCAAATGGGATTCCATTTATGTGTATTTTTAGGACATCTTGTAGTACTACACGAAACTCTTGTAGTAACTACGAGAAATCTTGTAGAAGTAAGAAATTTTCTTACAAATCGGTTTTCTAATGGTTGGAGATGAGAATGGATGCTAGAGATATGGTGGTCATGGAAGATATTAAATGATTGAAGGAGGAATGGGGTTCTTCATGGCTTGCTTCCCTTTGAACTTGGCGTCCTTTATTTCCTTGAAAACTTGCAAACACCACAGACTTTTATCAGTGGGCGGGTTTGAGGTCCCTTCCATAACATTTTTGTGTTTGTTTCTTCTTCTTAATTTTTTTTTCTTTTTTTTGAGAGACACACAGGTAGCCTCAAACGAGGTTTTCAACCTGTTTTCCTACACTAGGTGCCTCAATGGAGGTTTTCACCCAAGGATCTTTTTTATTTTCTTTTGTTTTTCCATTCTTGGGCTACCTAGAGGAGCTTTTCAACCCAATAGTTAGCCTTAGGTGTCTCATGGAAGTTTTCACCTAGGTCTCTTATTTTTTTTCTTTTTTCAAAAATTCATCATTCTTTAAAAATTCGGTGAGGTGGAAGACGATTACACCTCCGATCACCATCACTACCTTACTGATATTATTGACTAACTCTTCCTTTGACATAGGTTTTTTGTACGCTTTCAATCTATACCCATTGGCAAGAAAGGGGATACCTTCTTCATCTATGGTTCTTGTATGAGCAACCCCATTATCATGGAACTTTTCTATCACATATGGGCCCGGCCATCTAGTCATCAACTTGCCTTTGAAATCCTTGAACATGGAGTTCTACAGCAGAGCCCAATCACCTTCTTGAAACATTTTATATTTGATATTTTTGTCATGCCAAACCTTTCTTTGTACTTGAGTCACCTATGTGTGTAGGAAGGCTTTTTGTTTGGGAAAATTACATACTTATAATTTGACAGACATAAATTATCAACTAGGGGTAGCTAAGCTTCTGAGATGTTGTGCAAAATATATGCAGGCTAATACCATAAGTGTTGTTTTAAATAAAATCACACACGCACACACAAATTCAAGAACTCTTTTCTTCATCAACACTTAGCATCAAAGGCTATGGAGTAGATAATTCATCTCTCTACAACATCTAGAATTGCTGATGCATATCCAGAAAAGATACAAACCCAAACGAAAAAAGTTAATTCAATTCACACTTTTCATAATAGAAATGAAAGCATACTCAACAATTCCAAATCATTCATGAAATGAGCTCACATTTAACCATCATTCACAAGTTGTTACAAATTATAAAAGAGAACTACAAACTGTGTACTAATTCTAGTAATGCATGACAAAAATAAATGGAAATAAAATAAATTTGCAGCTACATGAGTTGTGAGTAAAGGGGGCCCTCCCTTACTCACAACCCCTTCAACTACAAAAAGAGTTACTCAATGAAATTTAGCAAAACATCCATATTATATTAATCTAGAAAATATACAGTAATACAAGTCTTATATATTCAATCTGTCCTTCCTCCCTCCAGATCCTCTCCTAATCCTCATCCAAATAAACATAAAGTTCTTTTATACAAATACATGGGCATAACTTGCCCCAAGTTAGAAAATGTAATGCCCTACAACTGTTAGCTAACAACAGCTAGTAAAGATAGCCTAAATAAGCATGATGAGGTCGATCCATGACTGAAAGCATGGACCCAATGGATGTCATGAAGCTGCAAGAACTGCCTCATAATACAGCCATATGAAAAAGGAATGAAGGTATGAGTAGTTTCAATGGTGGCTTTGAGGCAACCAATAGGACGAAATCCATATTAGCATCTTTCTCAACAAAACCCATGTCTTCATTCTCCTCAAGGCTGACCAAAACATGCTCAACCATGGATATCACTATAGGAAATCGGGGCGGTTGCTGGAAATCTTTGTGTCTGCTAGAAATTGGTGAACTTGTAGGAAATTATGGAGAAACTGCAGGAAATCGGGGCAGTTACAAGCAATCTCCACATTTGCAGGAAATTGGGTATTACAGGAAATATCTGCATGTACAGGAAATCGGCGATTGCAGGAAATCTCCGCATCTATAGGAAATCAGAGACTGCAGGAAATTGTGAAGTAGTTGTAGGAATCTCGGAACCGCTTTAGAAAATGGATGATGTGCAGAAGATATGGTCAAGTTCTTTGACATTATAAGTGATTCGATTAGATAACATTTTAACTTTGAAAATACTTAGGAATTAAAGTAAAATCATACATTTTAAAATAATTTTCATTATTTCAAGTTCACAACACCCTCTTGGTCAAAACACACAAAATGTACTAAAAGAGGGATTTTAAGGATAAGAAGGATTCCAAATAAGGGGGTTAAAGCTTTAGAAATATTATAAAAAATAAGAAAACATTTGGACTTGACACCTGCATCCTAAAATCATCTAACCCATTGAGGTGGAGTATCCTCTCTTTTTGTGCCCTTGTAACATCCAAATCCAATTGTTCTTCCATTCTTAAGTGTTGTACTTAAACTCAATGGAGATCAGAGCCTTATTACGATAGGCCAAATCATAATGGGTGAAGCTAGTGGTTCTCTTCCAAGTTGTATTATAGGCCCAAGTGGCCTCCACTAGTCTATTAGCTGAATCTTTCATGTTGCTTCTCATCACCTTTGTGAGAATTCTTTCTAATGCTCTGTTGGTAACCTCTACTTGTCCATTGGACTGAGGGTGGTAAGGAGTTGATTTCATGTGCTTGATCTTAGGATGGCTTAACAGATTCTCAATCATGTGTGAGCTGGCCATTATTAGTGACTAGATCTTTGGGGTACGAAAACTTGTAAACACATTCTCCCTCAAGAACTCAACCACTTTCTCTTTTGTGGCTACCTTGACAGCCTTGGTTTCAGCCCACTTTGTCAAGTAGTCGGTGGACCAAATTATATACCTTTTTTGTCCTGATGGTGGATCAATGGGCCCAATGAAATCCACCTCCCACTTGTCAAATGGCTCAAAAATCACTTGAGGTAGCAAAGGCATTTCATCCCTGGGAGTAGGTTTCCCCATTCTTTGGAATAGGTTGCATTGGCTAGTATATCTTCTTGCATCTTGGTGGAGAGTCAGCCAATAGTAGCAAGATTGTAGTACCTTGAAGGTTGTCCTCATGGCTGCAAAGTGATCTCCACAAGGCCCATCATGACAGGCTAGAAGGATGTCAAAAACTTCCTCCTCCCTGACACATCTTCTCATAATTTGATATGGGCCTAGATTGAAGAGATTTCCCCCAATCCAAGTGAATGGCATGCTTTTCATCATAATTCAACTCTTTTCCTTGGAGGACAGATTTGGAGGGAACTGTGCAACCACTAAGTAGTTGGCTTTGTTAGAAAACCACAGAGAGAGAATTGAAATAGCGAATAAATCCTCATCTGGATACTGGTCATCAAACATTCCTTCCTCACTTGTAGGCAAAGCTAATCTGGATAAAAAATATGCAACTACATTTTCTCTACCAATCTTATTAATGATAGTTAGATCAAACTGTTGTAACAAATGAAACCATCTAATAATTCAAGCATTCACATTAGGCTTATTCATAAAATATTTAATAGCAGCATGGTCAGTATGTACAAAGGTCTGGTAACCAGTGAAGTACTATCTAAATTTATTCAAGGAATGGACAACAACTAGGAGCTCCCTTTCAATCAGAGTATAGTTCAATTCAGCCTCGGAGAAATTTTTGCTGATGAATTAAATGGCATAAGATAACTTGTCATCTGTCTGGCATGGAGCTGCTCCTATGGATTTCTTAGAGGCATCAGCATGGATATTGAAAGGAAGAGCCCAATTTTGGCCTCGGAGCATAGGTTTTGTAGTCAACTTGTTAGGGTTTCTAAGTCCACTTGGAAGATTTTTGACAATGAAAATCTGGAGTGCTTGGCCAATAGTCAAAACAAAAGTGAGGCTACTTTGCTGAATTATTTTATGAATCATCTATAGTATCCCACTAAACCTAAGAAACTTCTGACATCCCTCTGTATTTTAGGAGTAGGGACCCTCTTTATGATATTGATTTTATTTGGGCCCACTTGCAGTCCTTCTTAGGATATTGAGTGACTTAGAACAATACCTGTAGTCATTAAGAATTCATACTTCTTAGGAATAAGGGATAATTTCATTTCAATGCATTTGTTCAATAATTCTCCCAAGTTAGAGAGAGCCACTAGGGAATCACACCCATAGGGAGTGAAATCATCCATATAAGTTTCCACAGAGTCATGGACTAGCTCTGCAAAGATGCTCAGGACTGACTTTTGAAAAGTGGCAAGGGCATTGCATAATCCAAAAGGAAGGTCCCTATAAGAAAAGGTACCCAAGGATAGGTGAAGGATGTTTTATATTGGTCCTTTCAGCTGATCTAGATGTAATTGTAACCACTAAATCCTTCCATGAAAGAGAAGAACTTCTTTCCTGCCAAACCATCTAATACTTGGTCAATGAAAGGTAGAGGGAAATGGTCCTTTTTGTGGCTTTGTTTAGCTCTTTGTAGTCCACACAAATCCTCCACTTCCCATTTTTGTTTGGAACTATAACTAGAGGAGATACCTACTCACTATCTGAGATGGGGTAAATGAAATCGACATCCAACAACTTCTGCAGTTATTCCTTGACTATATCCTTGAGGGTTTGGTTCATTCTTCTCTGAGGTTGGCACACTACCTTGTAGCCTTCCTTGATGTAAATGTGGTGAGTACACACCGAAGGGTACACTCCTTTCATTTCATTATAGCTCCAGGAAAAGTCATCCAGATGCTTCTTTAGCATGCCATATAATCCTCCTTCCTGATGTCTAGAGAAAGAGGGGTTGATTTTCAATGTTCTTTCTGGACCAAATTCTATCATCTTGACATGAGTAGGACTTGATTCAGCTAGGCACAAATCATTCCAAGGGTTATCTTCAGCTTTCTTCGCTAACTCCACAAGAGACATGGTGTTCGGGGGCTGATTTTGGAGGATTTTCTCATCAGGTTATCTTCATCAGGTTTCCCCCCTCCTATAGTAGCATCTAGGTTACATATTGGGGAAGAGTAGACTTAATATTCCTCCTCCTTTTCTAGCAATAAAGGTAATTCATGGTCTAGAGATGGTTGACTAGGAGGGTATAATACCAATTGTTTAGACAAATACCCATTTTTAATGGTCATATTCCTGGCCCTGCAACTTATGTAAGCATCAAAAGTGGCTAACCATGGTCTTGCAAGGATGAGAAGATAACCATTGAACTTGATCTTAGGTTTTATAACTAAGAAGTCAGTAGGGTATTCCGAGGAATTAATGGAGATTGTCACATCCTCAAGAACCCCCTCAGGAGCTACTGTGAGCTTGTCTGCAAGCTGCAAGACTATTGTGATCTTTCTTAATGATCCTTGGAGATTCAATTTAAGCATAGTATCCTTAGTCATCACATTGATGGCAGCCCCAAGATCGATCAAGGTATGGAGGACAATGATATTGTCGATGTGAACATCTACCAAAGGACTTCTAGGATCTAGATACTTCAGGCAAATCACCTACCCCAACATTAAGTCAGACATTTTTCTAACGACATTAATGGTAGGGGTGTCTTTCTTTCGCCACCCAGGAAGTTTGAAGAATTTCTCCTTCATTAACTTGTTGTATATGGGGACATCGTTAATAGCTTATAGCAGGAGGATTTTAACACACAAGTTTTACAATTCACCCAGAAGTTTAGTCTCTTTTGCGGTGTGTTGGATAAGATGGATTAATCTCTTTGGAAAAGGAGGTGGATTCACTTGAAGGACACTCTCCTCCTTTTCCTCTTTAAGATTCTCAGGTGGAGATGGAGTTTGATTATCTGGAAGCACTCTTCTAGACTTGAGATTGATTTCATGAATTTCCATAGCATAGGCAGGGTAAGATGTTTCACCATTTTAGACTTGTTGTGCATATCTATTGTTTGGGTTCAGATTTGGTTGAGTAGGAATCTGAGGTTGGTTAGGTGGAGCAGGGTGAAGGAGCTTTAGTTGAGATAGAGGTGGAGGTATTAAGGCTATAGATCGATTATATTGGGGCCTCCACCCCTGCGATGGTGAATTCCACTGAGGTTGTGGAGGATTATAGGGCTAAAATGGTTGGTAGGTAGGTTCAGAATTGTATTGAGGTGCAAAATACCATGGAGAAGGTGTGGACCATCAAGGATGAGCAATAGGGCACCAAGGGGGAATGGATGCATTCTGGTTAGGGTTTTAATATGAATAGGATTCCCCTTGCATGCCTTTTTGGTATGGTCGGAGTCCTAGAAGCCTTCTTTGGTTGATATAGTAGAGTTGTTTAGTCACCCCTTTAGTTCCTTGATACACAACTTTCAATCCAGGAAGAGAAGGGCACTTTTCTGTGGATTGGTTCCCCTCATAGATTGAGTAGATCTCTATAAAATGCAACGGACATTCATTTCTAGGGTGCCTTTTGGTGCATTTAGGGAAAAAGATAGCAAAGGATCTTTTTGCTTCCTCCTACTTCCTCTTGATCTGCATGGTTTACATTTGCAAAGAAAGGGTATGCAACATTTCACTCTTGAAGTATTCCAACATGTTCCCAGTTTCATTTTTTATGGATGTGTTGGAGGAGGACGAACTAGCCAAAGCTTGACTAACCCTGCCCTTAGCTACCCTAGAATGATTTTTGAAAATTGTCTTGATATCATCATTGTAGGTTTTAACCATGTACACAAATTACCTGCATATGGATTCTAAAACACAGAAAATAAACAATGCAAAAGCATAACACATAAAACAGTTATACATAGAGATTTTCCCCTGGATCCCAAAATTGAGACTACCAGCATGATTTTTCATTATGCTCCTTTCAATGTTACAATACATATTTATAAATGTTGAAGCATCCAATACTATAGATCGAAAGCTATCACGTCCAAAACCATGGACTGAAAAACATCTCATCCAAAACCAGGTGTGAAAAACACGCAAAAAACCATAGGTAGGTCCGCCCAACCTAATATAGGGTCCAAAACCAAAATTTTTGCACAGAGTGGACCCCATAGAGTGGGGTTACCTGCACCAATAAAACACCATGTTACTCCCCCTGCTACGCAATTGGAAAAACGAAGGGGGGGCTCCAGTGCCCGGTTAACTACGTGGGTTAGTCATGGAAAGAATATAACACAACCCAAAATTCTCCCACTTGTTGTTTTCTTTCTATAGGGGGCCACAAGAGAGCTTAGTCATTTATCCAACCCTGTAATGCCCATTGTTTTTCTACACCAAGAGAACTTCTCAGAGCTCACAGATTTTTTCAATGCATCTGCAATATTCTTCAAAGTGTCCATCTTTACCAGCAACACCTTTTTGTCTACTACCACGTCCCTCAGAAAGTGATACTGAACATCAATGTGCTTTGTCTTTGAATGATATGCAGTGTTCTTTGCCAAGAAAATTTCACTTTGGCTGTCACAGTCTATCCTTATATCTCCTTGTACTAATCCCATACTTGAACATAATCTCTACAACCAAACTGCTTCCTTGCTTTCATGAGTGGATGCCATGTATCCTGCCTCTGTAGTCGATAGTGCCACTATAGATTGTTTCTTATTCATCCAACTGAATGCACCTCCAAATAGGTTAAACACATACCCACTTGTAGATCTTCTCTAATGTAGATCTCAAGCCCAGTCTTCATCAATAAAGCCATGAATATCCAACACTCTGTCCAATGTTATTCTTCCTTGGTAGCACAAAACATTATCACTAGTGCCATGCAAATACCTAAAAACCTGCTTCGCTGCTATCTAGTGCTCCTTCCCTAGTTTTGACATAAACCTACACAATACTCCCATTGCATGTGCAATGTTTGGTCTAGTATAGACCAATACATACATCAGGCTACCAATTGCACTTGGATATGGAACACGAGACATGTCCTCTTCCTCTTCTTATGTCTTGGGACACTGTTCAGCAGATAACTTTACACCTACAAGAATAGGAACCTTCACTGGTTTACTATACTGCATATTAAACCTCTGCAATATTGTCTTGACATACTTGCTCTAGTTTAACCAGAACTTCCTCTTTGTCCAATCTCTTTTAATATCCATGCCCAAAATAGTTTCTAGCACCAAGATCTTTCATGTAAAATTTGGAGGCCAAATGGGTCTTCAAATCCTGGATGATTTCTTTGCCATTTCCAACCAACAACATATCATCCACATACAAGACAAAATAAATAACATAGTCACCAATTAATTTAAAATACACACAACGATCTTCTTTTCTTCTGGTGAAGCCAAGTCCCTGTAAAAATGTATCAAATTTCTGATACCACATCCTTGATGATTGTTTTAACCCATACAGAGACTTCTTTAACTTGCATAATAGTTCTTTCTTACCCTTCACCACAAAGCCTTCAGGTTGCTTCATGTAGATCTACTCTTCTAGATCCCTATGAAGAAATGTTGTCTTCACATCCATCTGTTCTACCTCAAAATCAAAAGAAGCAACAACAGATAAAAGTAATCTAATAGAAGTTATCTTGGAAACACGAGAAAAAATATCACCAAAATCAATTCCTAACACTTGGGAATAACCTTTTGCTACTAAATGAGCTTTGTATTTGTCCACCTTTCATTCTACATTTGTCTTCTTCTTGAACACCCATCTTCTTCCATTGGGTTTCCTTCCAGCTGGCAACTCCACTAGGTCCCAAGCCTCATTTTTGTGCAAAGATTCCATTTCATCAACCATGGCCTCTTTCTAGACTTTTCCATCCTCTGAATATACTACTTCCTTCACAGTTCTGGGATCATCATCAGTAATAGATAAAGAAAAATTTGAACAGAAAGCATATTGACTATACCTTTTTGGCTACCTTCTTTCTTGAACTGATCTTCTCACACCCGGAGTTTGTGGCTCTTCATCTTCTGATTCCTCCTCTACTGTAGAGTCTGATTCTTCCTCCTTTAGCTCAAACTCTATCTTCTCAGGTTCCTTTGGTTTGACTTCAGGTTTAATAACATCTTTTACCTCTCTAAACACCACATCTCAGATGTACACAACCTTCCTTGTCACTGGGTTCCAATACTTATAACCTTTTAAACCATCCTTATACCCAATAAAGATGCACTTTTCATATTTACTATCAAACTTGGTTCATTTCTCCTTTGGAACATGTACATATGCATCACATTCAAATACCCTCAGATGTGAAAGAGAGGGTTTCTTGCCAGTCAATACCTCTTGTAGAGTCTTATCCTCCAACACTGATGAAGGTGATCTATTGACTAGGTAACATGTTGTCTCCACCGCCTCTTCCCAAAATTCCTGTCCTAACCCGACACCACTGAGCATGCTTCTTTCCCTTTCCATCAAATTCTTGTTCATTCTTTCTACAACTCCATTTTTCTCATGTGTGTATGGAGTATTCTTCTACCATTCTATACCACACTTCTTATAGAATTATTCAAATTCCTTACTACAAAACTCTCCACCATTATCTATCCTCAACACCTTTATCTCCTTCTCTGTCTAGTTTTCCACCAATGCCTTAAATTCTTTAAACTTGTCAAAGACTTCAAATTTCTTCTCAAGGAAATATTTCCATGCATTCCTTGAGAAGTCATCTATAAAGGATACATATTACATAGACTTACCCAGTGATGGAACCTTCATAGGTCCAAACACATCAATATGCACAAGATCTAATATTTGTTTCTCCCTCTTACCACAAGAGGGGAAACTCACCTGATTTTTCTTCCCATATATAGAATTTTCATAGAAATCAAAATCCAAAGAGATATTACTCATACTTTCTACCATACCTTTACCACAAAGTATTCGAAGGCCCTTCTCTCCAATATGTCCAAGCCTTTGATGTTGCCACATGGTCTTCTCTCCATAAACAACTAGATTTTTTGCTCCACTTTCACGAACCACAGAGTTGTTGCACCCATCAACAACAGTGCTACCTTGTAGTTTGTACAAAGTTCCAAATAGAACTCCCCACATCAATACCAATGCTTCCTAAACCATCTTGCACGTATCCTTCTCGAACAATGTTTTTACACATGCATCATCCAACTTGCTTACACTAATCAATTTTTTGGCTAATGCAGGAATATGCAGAACACCTGGAAGTGTTATAACCCTTCCACCTTGCAACTTCAATTTTACTTTTCTACAACCAACGATTCTATATTTCCTATCATCCCCAAGAAGAAATCACCACCATCATATTTCTCATACTCATAAAACCACTCTCTATGGGGAGTGAAGTGAAAGGATGCACCTGAGTCAATCAACCATCCTCATGATCTACATGTGTACTTGAAGAAGCCAAGTAGACATCTCCACCTTCAGCTATGGTGGTTTTTTCCCTTGTAGAAGGAGCATGATCAGATCCCTTTCCTTTATCAGGAGCTTTAGATTTACAGTCCCTTTTATAGTGCCCTTCCTTTCCGCATTTACTGCACACCACCTTTACATGTTTTCCTGGAGATTTAGATCTTCCTCTAGATTTAGACCTCCGACTCGATGAGTTATTTTTGTTTTTTTTCTAGGACTGTCCTCATACAAACAAGGCATCACCATTATGTCTCTCCATATTTTTCCGTCTCATTTCCTCTGTCATCACTATTTCATTAAACTGCAAGGCAGTTGCATTGCTACCTATTGCAATAACCAGATTATCCCATGAATCTAGTAGAGAATACAACAAACTGATGCACTTATGTTCATCTGAAATTTTAATATCAACAGATGATAACTAACTTACAACGGTATTAAATGCGTTTAGATGCTCTGTCACTAAGTCTCCACCTTTCATCCTCAGGTTATACAACTTTTTCCATAGCAATTATTTATTCATCGAAGACTTAGATTGGTATAAAGTCCCTAACTTGTCCCACAAAGCCTTCGTCGTAGCTTCTGCTGATACATTCAGCAATACTGAATCTGAGATGCACAATCGTACTATGATCTTTGCTTTCCGATACAACTTCTTCCATTCTTCATTAAACACTCTCGTTGGTTTAGTACCTAGATCTATCATGATCCACTGATCTTTATCCACCAACAGATCCTCCATATTGAGTTTTAATAAATCAAAACTCTGACCATTAAATTTCTTGATCTCTATCTTTCCACTGCTCGCCATCTTCTTTCACCACCAGAATCAATCCAGCAGATCCCCCACTAAAAACTGTTTACCATAGGCCCGAGAAAAACCCCTCAGTAACAAAGGAATCCCCTTGAAGCCAAAAATAGCTCTGATACGAAATGTAGGTTTGAACCTTGTACAGAAATTACCTGCATACAAATTCTAAAACACAGAAAATAAACAATGCGAGAGCATAACACATATACACAGAGATTTTCCCCTAGATCCCAAAACCAGGACTACTAGCTTGATTTTTCATTATGTCCCTTTCAATGTTACAATACATATTTATATATGTTGAAGCATCCAATACCATGGATAGAAAACCATCGTGTCGAAAACCATGGACCAAAGACTATCGCGTCCAGAACTTTGTGCGAAAATCAGGAACAAAACCATAGGTAGGTTTTCCCAACCTAATGTAGGGTCCAAAACCAAAATTTTCACACATAGTGGACCCATAGAGTGGGGTTACCTGCACCCCTAAAACCCCTTATGACTCCCCCTCTACGCAATCGGTGGAACGAATGGGGGGCTTCATCCCCCTTCTAACCCCCCGGTTATCTACATGGGTTAGTCGTGGAAAGAATATAACAAAACCCAAAACTCATAGGGTAACTGGTAGCTCTCCCCTCCTGGCATCATGTTTAAGGTTTCTAGGAGATCTTCCCTGGTCTCTCCAAGAAGGACTAGGTTAAGTGATTCTGGATCAAGGGTGCACCTGGCCCTTTTGAACCTGAGTTAGAACATTCCCTCATAATCTTCCAAAGAATCATCATGTCCCAAGGTTACTCTAAAAATTTCCTATTTGGTATCTTTGGACCTGTAATAATCCCTGTACTTATTGTTGAAGACTTGTTACATCTGAGCCCATGTGGTGATGTTATCCCCAGGTAACACCATGAACCAGCATAAGGCTGCATATTTGAGGGTGGATGGAAACAATTTCAACTTCTGGTCATCTGAGGTATAATCATAAGTTTGACATATGATAGAAAACTCAAACAAAAGGGTATCCGAGTCCTCTGAGGTCAATCCATGGAACTGAGGAAGGGAATAGGGGCATGTTTTTCATCCTAGCATCTCCATTAGCTTCTTTGATGGGAAAATCACCCTCAGATCTATTTTTAGCTCCTTCTCTGTATTCAATCCCATTTCTATTTTTAGCCATGGTGTAGGTTGGTGGAATGGTCTTTTCTTCTTCCCCAACAAGCTCTTCAAAGATATCTAGTTGTTCACCTAATGGGTCCTCTAACTCATAGCCACGGAAGAAGAGGGAAGGTTTATTGTTAGATGCGATGGGGGTATTTGGCAAAACATTTCCTAAGTTTAATCTACTCCTACAAGGCATGAAAGGACTTTTTTCAGGGTATTTTTTGGAATTACTTGCACAATGGAAAGAAAGCAAAGATTTGAAACTATTTGTCGAATGAAAATACTTGTAGAATTGGAAAGGAAGCAAATATTGAAACTATTTTATGAATGTAACTACTTTGTAGAATTGGAAAGAAAAAAAAGATTGAAACTATCTGTTAAATGAAAAAAAAAAGAAAGCAGAAATCACATCTACTTAGACACATGCCCGGAAATGGCGCCACAAAGTGATGAGCACTAGTATTGCAGCGAGAATGCTACAACTCCTAGGGCTACCAACTTTACTTCATCAACCTAGGGTTCATACAAACTTGGAGGTGATAGTTTTGTATAAACAGTAGATGCAATGGTCTACTCTTGTCACTTTTCAACTGGGGTGACAAACCATTAGGGATTTTCAAACCAGTTTTCTATTGACTAGAAGTGTCAAACATACATGGAATGTGAATAGAATATGAATGATAAATCAATGAATTTCATATCTTATTCACAATGATACATATTTATAATACATAGGAGTGATACGTGGTTTCATATTCCAAGTGGCCCCTTAGACTCCCTTTGGTTGTTCAACTTCCACACAAACCCTTAGAGGATTAGATGTCCAACATTCCCCCCCTTAATCTGAAGGGGTATGTATGAGTTCAAAAAGAGAGTTGCAATAAAAAATGTGAAAAAAAGCATGGAAGCACTAGGTTGAATGTGCTCTCTTACATGTTGGTATAAGGGTGTGGTTTAAGGATGACCACCAACACTAGAATGCTTAGTGTAGTTCCCGGAACTCTTCCAAATCTGGCATGAAGCTGAAGTCTTCTGCTAGAGGAAGTGCTCCTCATGTTTTGAAGAGGGAAATATTCAAACTTAAACGGGAGGTCTCACCCCACATAAAAAGGGAGAACCTCAACCTGAAAAAGATAGGTCTCAACCTCTGATGGTTTAAGGTTGACAACCAACCAATGGCATACTCAGGGGCATCTCTATTTCTGGCTACAACTCAGAATCAGGTATGGAAGGTTGTGGCTCAGGCTTACTTGATGTGGCTTTGGAATTTGTAGATGACCATCACTTCCTCCCCTATTCGATACAAGGTGAGATGATGGAGAGAACTCGACTGCAATATTGTTCAATACTCTAGAACAAGTTTTGACATCTAACTGAAATATCTTCTTAGTTGTTGAAGCCCATTGCCAAGAAGCGATCCATCCAAGATGAATCCTTTTTCTTGCAGGAGGCTTGTTTTTGAAGCATCTATTTGAAGAATGAATCTATTTATGACAATGCTTACATGGATGCAGATCAAAATAGTGATATTTCATATGGTAAACTCTTTCACAATGTTGGCATTTCACAATCTTTTGTTGTTGCTGTGGAGGAGGAGAAGAATTTGGAACATCTGAAGATGAATTGTCATGAAGAAATCCAACACTATAAAACTGGATGGGCTTTGAGTAATTTGGAATATGAAAGGAAATCTCCTTTTCATATCCAAGACTAGTTATGTGCTTGTTATGGACAAGCTCTTCCCAAGGTTTGATGATTAACTTCGGAAGTGCAAACTGATTTTCTACATCTGCATGTAGAATTTCTCCTGAGAGGGGCTCAATGATCCAATCAATTTTTGGTCGTTGATGGGAGTGTGTCTCAAATAAATAATTGTCCTAAATAAAGACAAGTTCAAAATCGTGACTATACTTCCGTAACTCCTCTTGTTGTAGTTGTGATTCAAGATGAAAAAAATCGATTTTGTCATGTGAATTTTGTAGACAAGTTTGAATGCCTGAAAGAGAGGATTTGCTAATTTTAACTGTGTTGTCAGCAGTGGACCTGATTATAGTTTTCAGTGACTATAATAAGCCTTGAAATTTCACCATTATTCAACTAACTTAGGTCAACAAATGACCACAGATGTACTTGCAAAGGAAAATAGTTAGCAATGCAATGTTCCTCAAAATTAAATTTGCCTAATGACAATAGGGAAATCTACTCAAATGATAATCCTTTGAAAGAAATAAATATCTTCCTTGAAAAATGATTCTCCTTTGTGTCAGCAGAAGTTGGAAGATCCGAGCAGTAAAATAATTTCATTTAAAACTTGGACAAGTGAGCAAATTGAATAGTTTCATCACCATGTTCGTGAGGTGTCCTTGTAGTAGTTCACATACGAAGGCTCTGAGGATAACTAAGCCTACACTAGAGGGAACAACTAACAAAATTACCACAGAAAGATCCCAATACAACAATTAACAATCTCTATTTTCAAATTTCTAGGTGTATAAAGAGTGACAACAATTGCCCAATTTGTTAGAATGATTTTGAATTGGGGGAAGAGGATGCATCTCAAATGCATTGTGCCCACATCTACCACACAATTTTCATTTCCATGTGGAGTCCTTTTATACTCCCCCTGAAGGAATATGAACATGTTACCTATTTATTCTCCTGTAGGCTCTGTGCCCATCAACATTTTTCCGATATGAGCCAAAACCCGTCAGCAGTCTAAGACTATTCTTCCAGAATTGTTTTGTAGAGGGTTGCAATGGATCTATATTAATTTCATCCACTAGAGTAATTCAGGTTGAGAGAGAATAAATCCCTAATCTCTCATTGCCCACCGATGGGTTTGATTTCGTTGTCCAGTCTAAGAAGGAATTGGAAAAAGAATGCCTAAGGATTGTCGCCTGTGCAAATATTCTAGCTATTTTGGTTAGAGATGCAACTGTTTTGATGCATGGACCATCATGCCATGTATTGAAAGGCTGCAAAGATGGGCGTGTCTCTCTAGAATCCAAAGTCCTTAACAACATTCCTAGAGGCAATTTTGATGTCAATCAACTATGCAAAAGATTTAAATCTAAAGGTCTCCCTTTACTTGATATGATTGCACTTTCAGGTGGTCACACGATTGGCAGATCCACTGCAGTGCATTCACAAATAAATTATACACATTTGGTCACTTCAACACAACTGACCCTTCCATGGACAAGGCCTATGTAGGCCTTCTCAAATGAGCATACCTTGCCACTAGACATGGTACTCTAAGAAAGGTCGTGCCAATGGATCGTTTGAGTCCTTTGAGGTTCAATAATTTATATTATGTGAATCTTGTGAGGCACTAGGTTTGGCTTGGATGAGACCAGGTACTCTTCTCCAATAGCTGGAATGGAAAATTGTTCTAATATTGCAAATTTGAGAGATGTTACTACTGGGTGAATTCAAAACAGGAGGAATATAGTTCTAATAAGCCAAGGAGATGAGGATTGGCAGATTCATTAGAGTGGCACGACGAGAATATAGATGATAAGAGGTAATATGTGGGAGTTGATGTGTTTGCATAATTTGAAGCATGGAGTATGGAATCACCTCTGGTGGGAATGGGAGTATGCAATGTAAATGTCGTTTTAGCGTGACAACAGCAATGGATTGGAGGGTGGTATTCAAGGACTCAATGGAGAGGAGTATTCAATGTAACTGCGGTGTTGCAGATAATTACTAATGGCTAGCATTATTAATTGTAAAGCAGGAGTATTTAATGGCTAGCATATGGACGCCAAGTATGGCAGTGTATAGAGGTTGAGTTGGTATATAATATATGGACCTGGTGGAGGAGATTTCAACATATGTATGTATCGGGGGACAACCCAATAGAGAATGAAGAAAACCTTATCATTATGACTGAAACTCCTTTTAAAATCATCCAACTAATCTACTCATATAAACCATCCAATGAACCACTGTATATGACCTAGTGCACCAGAAAGGAATCAATGCATAGTATTTCAATGTTCAACCATACATAACTCAGTGTTTAATGCAGAAGTCAAAGCACATGTAATAAAACCCACAGCTCAAACTTGAATGCACATCCATGCCATCAATACAATTCAAAATGCATACCATTGCAGTCTTTGAAAATGAATCTTAACGCACATCCTTAGATTTGATACCATGTCAGAAATACATGGAGTGTGAACCATACAAATTCTCAAAGTCCAGCCCTTGATCACTTAGATGAGTGGTCAATTTATAGGAAAATGGAGGTGGTTTGGTCATAAATGAGGGTATTGAATGGCCTTCCAAACCTAGAGTTAGTTTCCATGGTGGAAAGGATAAGAGGATAGGAGGTTACTTAACTCATTCCCTATCCAATTTCCAGCTCATAGGAGCTGATAAGTATGGGAATCTTCTAGAATGCTCCAAAAGATAAGAATATTCCCAGAACCGTATGAAGAATTTGCTCAATCTTGCCCAGCACAGGTCAAAGTGGGCCTAAGTGCACTGAAATGCACCCTTACATGGGCCTACCTACACTGAAGTGCATTTACCCCTGACCAAGGTTGCACTGGTCCCTCAAGGAGGCATTTCCAGAGGGCTTCAGGCCAGGAAACTTTCAGGGAAGGAGGAATTCAAAGTGATGAATTGTCTAGGGCATGTATCAATTGGATTAGGGTTTGATGAGCCCTATTAGTGCTGATCTGAATGTTGGGAGTGATGTGCCCAAATGGATCTATAACAATATGCCTTACTCCCTTTAGCCAGGTGATTGCGGGTGTTGTCACTTAGAACTATAGTCCACATATGTCCAAAGTTTCATATAAAAAAAAAAAATTGTTTAAGTGAATAGGTTTCTATGTGTGTCACTTTCAAATTAGAATTTCAAAAGGTATTGATGTGAGTCCTTGTGAAAAACCGTTAGATACCCTCCATCATTATTGTTTAAGGCATGTCTTGTCTTGTTTGCATCATTTGTATTTTGCGCAGTTTCGCAGCGCAATTTGATTGGCCAATTTAGCTGCGCAATGATGTTTCCACCTTTTCGCAGCGTATCATTTACCAGCCATTTCGTAGCACGTTTTTTCAATTCATAATTGTCTGCCTACGAAATCGGGGATTCGGGATTTTTGTAGGGCGTTTTCTTGAAATGTCAAGTCTAGGAGATGAGTCATTAGGTCTGTCCACATTTTGTCAGTTGATGTCTTCTCTAGGTCATGATAGGTTATCATTCCGCCATCAGGTTTAGGATCACACACATGACAATCATTTTAAGAGATTTTATGAGGTATGGTTGTGTCATAATGTGTATTCATGGTGTGTTAACATGCCTACTGTATGACGAGATTTAAAAAAAAAAAACGCAAAGAAGCCCGAGTTTTCATTTAAAAAGGATCATTGCAAGCGAGCCTACACTCCAAAGCCGAAGTTGTTTTTGAATTGTAGCTGCTGTTAGTTATCTGTGTGAAGATATTCGAAGCAAGATGGAGAAAAGAGGACATCGATCCGGAAGGTGCCTAAGAACAGAGCCATAGGGGCTTGATCTTACGCTCAGAGATGAAGGTGTGGCAAGAGCCTTTAAAAATGCTGGTTGCTGGAGGTTTTGCGAAAAGTTGAAGGGAGGACATGCAGAGGGAACGAAAGCTTTTGCATTGAATTTTACTGGCTTGAATTCTAAGGTGTCAATGCTAGAATTTCCTGTGTCTCCACAAGCCATTTCTATTGTCACTGAAATTCCGAGAGGAGGACAAGAGTGGTTCAAAATTTTAAATTTGACATGAGTCCCTGTAAGGAATTTTTGAAAGAACAGTATGTTAATGAGGACCTCACCAAAGTTGTGCCAAGGAGTTATGTAAAAGAACATTTTGCTCTGCTCCTTACATGCATCCAGAAATACCTAACATGTGAGGGGAGGTACACCAAAGTTTATTCCTATCATTTCAAACTCTTGTTGCATTTCACAGGTAAAGAATCAATAGACATCCCTTTCTACTTGTTCAGAAGTCTTAGTAAAATGTGTGATAAAATCTAGTTAATGAAAGATGATTGTGAAACATCCCTGTTTCACCATGGTTTAGTAAAGTTGCTGGCGTTAGATGGTTTGCAAAAAATTGGTAGAGATTGGGATTCTTTCATTTTTATGGCCGGCTTTCAAAGCATGACAGGCCTCACTCCATTGTCGGATAGGGAAAGAGAAGGAAGAATTGAAGAACCTACTCTGGCTGAGCTCAGAAAGGAGGTGAAAAACCAAAAGAAGCCCAAAACCAAGTTGAGGAAATCTGAGAAGTCTGTGGTTATAGAGGAGACACCTAAATCATCAGCAAAAGAGACACCTAAGTCATCAAAGGAGAAAATCAAGCACCAGAAAGATGCACCAGGGTCAAGTGGAGTTGAACAGGTGTAAAGAGTGAGAACCAGAAGTCAGCTAATTAGAGAAAAAGGAAAATCAATAGCTGTGGAAGAAAGCCCTATATCAAAAGCTAGTCTAAATGATTTGCTTGAGGCAATTGATTTTGAGCAAGCCAAATCAGTGCAGGTTGAGTCAATGCCTATTGACCTAACCCAGTCATCACCTGATAGCACCAAAAATTCAAAGGCCTCAAAAAGGTTAAGGTTTGAAGAATCTGGCAATGAATTTATGGTCAAACCACGAAGGCCAGTCACCAGGAGGCAAATCAAAGTAGCTGAGCAACAAAAGAAATTAGACAACTGCCTAAAGCAGAGAAGGCAGAGGAAATGAAAAGAAAACCATACACAAGAAGACAGGCCAAAGAAATGGAGAAGCAGCTACCCAAAGAAGAAAAAGCAAAAGAAATCAAAAAGAAAGATATGGATAAAAAGGTCCCCATTGCCAAAGAAACCAAAACTTCATCTTCAAAGGAACAATGGGAGGCAGCTGAGGAAGAAATGGCTAATTTGGAGAAAACTGTAGCAGAAATTGCAGCCATGGAAAATGAGCTTGCAAAACTAAAATCTCGGCTAGGTAAGTGAGCTGCCAAATAAAATTGCAAATTTTAAAGGTCAGGTGCTACCCCAAGATTTTGTTTTATTTTTCTTAAGTTCATTGGTGTTTGAGGCATGTAAGCACGACATATAAAAGGAAGATAAATTAGGAGTTTTGAAGTCAGAAGCAAAGCTGTTGCAGTCACAAAGTATTTGATAAATTTATTAAAGACTGTATTTTTGAAAAGAACAACAGTTTCGTAGCGCACTACGAAACTGCTGTAGATGACTGTTTTGAAAGAAAACAATGAAATTGATGCTGAGGTCAGCAAATTTTGAAAAAGAATGCCACAAGGGCAGGAAAGAGACCATACAAGGCTATCTAAGCATTCAAAGAATGACAGGTGTAAGTGTTGGAGCAAAAAGGTGAAATATTTTGGTTTTTTGCTAAAGTCTTCCTAAAGCTACTTTATGACCGAATTATTACGGTTCTGGTAGGGTTACCGGAATTTTGGGTTGAACACCTGTTCAGTTCACAAAGCATCCAGATCATAAGGCATATGGTGTTATGCGTGGTTATTAAAGGTATTAAACAGCCTTAAGCATGTTCTTTCGGAAATAAAGACTGATGGAAGACAAGGACCGTGAAAACAGGGCACACATCTTCATCAAATAATGAGTCATCTGCACAGTTAGAATCCAAGGCAGCTCGTTCAGTGAATGCCTCTCCAATGTATTTCGGCCACTACAGAAATGGTACAGGTGTCAAAGCTCAAGAAAGCATCATGCACACGAGGAGATAGAATTAGAGTTTCAATAGGATTAGGACTCTATGTATTTACAACGCAATACCTTTGTATTTAATAAGTTGGTTTAGATATAGATAAGGCAAATAATGATAGATTTTCGAGCTCCCCTCATGCTGGAGGAGGAGACTCGAGGTAGTTTAGTTTTGTTTTCCTATATATAGGAAAAACTCTGATGTAAAAAGGGTTGGAGATTTTTATAAAAACAGAGTTTTCATATTGGCTTATGTAAAGGACTTTGACAGTAATAGAAAGGATACTTTTTCTTCCCAAGATTCATCCTGTGTTTCAAATGCTCAAAGTATATGTGATTTGGTCTTTATTCTTCTTGTTTTACAGTTCACTAAACATGCAATCACTCTGAATTCACCTAGTGCTCAGACTTTCTGTGTATGTTTTTTGAGTTGAGGTTCTTCTTGGTAAATGTTTTGAGCATTTAGACATTATATGCCTTGGTTTCCATGATTGAGTAGCTACTTGTTTACTGCAGAAGTGTATGACTCCATGAGCCCAATGGGTGAAGCCTAATTTTGTTGTTCCAACCAGCTTAAATTTCATATACTGTTTAAAGAGTTAGCCATCTTTTCTTGCCCTTAATGCATATCAAAAATCTGTGAGAGAGCCCTCTCTGACTAAGGAGGCTAAACTTTAGTCTAAAGCCTGGTCTGAAATAGTTTCATGAGATCTTATTAAGTAGCAGCCCTTAGTACTGATTTTATGATAACATTTTGGTGCGTCTGCCGGGAGTCTGATGATTACTCATTCCCAAAACTATGAGGTTGAATTTCTGAAGGTAGCAGGAGTTCAAAGTGATTTTCGAGGCTGCATTCTACCTTGGTGACTCCATTGATTCCTAAAGTTTAAAAGGTGGCTTCGAGAGGAAGATATACAAGGAGTAATCCTGACCCAAATCCACCTAGTCCTGTGGAGAATCCAAATATCATCTCAAGGGGAAGACAAAGGTTTTCTGATATACCAGGTACTTCAAATATTTCAAAGTCTTTGTTTCCTGAATTTTAAAGAAGTCCTGAAAATAAAATTGTTGATGATAAAATCGAAGAAGTGTTTTTGAGGTCTGAAGATGAAGAAGAATTGATTGGAATTATTTTGAGTTTACAAAAGAGAGGTATTAATACTTCATATTTAGTATCACAAACAGATAAAGAAGAGTTTTGGGAAATTGTTACTTCTGAATTGTTATTAGAGGAAGAGGACTTGGAACAACTCAAGGAGCTTGACCCTTTTGAAGTTTTTCTTAAGTCAAAAACCGGTTTACCTCTCCCAAACTGGAGCTCTTTTGTCAGTGGTTTACAAAGTCCCAATAGTCCTTTTCGTACTCACACTTTGTCTTCTGCCTCTGCTAGTCCAAATAGCCCTCAAACAACATCTCATTCTAGTTCTGCTCCTTCTGGTCATACAGTACCTATTGTAACAGTTCCTCCATTCCTTATGGGTGTACCTACTAGGTATGCTCCTCTAGCCCTTCCCCAAATTTTGCATGATCTCCCTAGCAAATATGCTGCTAGAATTCCAACATGGGGAGGAGATGAAGATATTACAAGTGAAGAACATGTGGATAGATTCAATGACTTTGTTGACAGAGAAGAAGTAGATGATGAAGATGTAAAATTAAGATTATTTGCTCAAACTTTTATTGGGGAAGTTCGAAAATGGTTTAAAGCCTTAGGAGCTGGTAGCATTCATAGCTGGGCTGAATTTGAAGATAGTTTTTTGAGAAAATGGGGAAATAGAACTAATCCTGTTCAGGCCCTCACTGAATATAACAATTTAAGAAGAGCCCCAGAAGAGACTATTCAAAACTTTTCCAAGAGATTTAATAAAATATATAATTCCATTCCAGCGCATTTGAAACCTCCTGGGGCTTTGGCTCAATTAAGGTATGCTGAGTCCTTTGATTCAGATTTCTCTCTTTTACTCAGAGAGAGAGAGTCTGCTACTTTGGCCGAAATGCAAAATGATGC
>APFE031493292.1:0-14540 GCA_000404065.3 Pinus taeda | reverse complement strand
GAAACATCAGTTGCCTTCATCAGATACATGGGAGGAATTGATAAGATTACTGTTGAACCAAAGTCAGTAATCGCGATTTTTTCTTCAACAAACAGTTTGAATCTCATACACAACAGGGAAAAGACACATCAACAGGTATGAAGACAGAGGCTGAGCCAGCTCAGCACAGGTACTCGGCCACAACAGCAGCATCAGCAGTCACAGGTGACAGGGCCAGGAGGACACAGGAAATAAAAGCTGCACAGACACGTCATTCAGAAGTTATGTTAAAGCCGTTCAACCGACTCCGTGAGCCCCAAAGGTCAAAATTGCTCTAACAGGAGTTAAGAGCCTTTATAACTCATTTAAGATTGTAATAACTTCTCATCTGCAAGCCCTGTACGAGTAAAAGAAGATATTTTTCCTCTCAGATGACTCAATGCCTGAGATATTTTGTAATAGACTTCTATATATTTCCCCTCGCAGAGTAATTCTTAAATGCTACCTTTCACACTATATCATCACAGTAATCTATTGTTTCAGGAATCCAAAGTAATGCTCCTAAGTAATAGATTTCTTTCCTACATCCCAACTCAGTGAAGAATTCTTAAATGCTCTTTACTAGTTGATTTTCATCTCACCTTCACAATTTACAGTTTGTTTTATGAAATACATACAGGCCCTATAATTCCAGCTACACTCGAGTCAGGACCTCAAGGAAACAACTGCTATAGAGCCCATTGCCCAATGGATTAGTTTCACCTGCAGAGAACACTCTAAAAGATATCAGAATCATCCTCCCAACCAAACATAAAAAACAATCAAACATTCACTTCATAACTAGCCTAAAACTCCACTAGAACAGTGACAAATCATAAAGAGAGAGCCCTCTCTGATTACAGCTTGGCTAGAAGCTGTAGTCCAAAGATTGGTTAGCAGTTACCCCGGCCGTATTCCCTTGGGAGTCATAGGGAACAACCTGGGTGTTAACAAGGGCCTACCACTACACTTGTGGGTTGAGGCATGAAACACAGAACTTTATGTTTAGAGTCGTAACCCACATCAAATACTTGACATGAAGGCACCAGAGGTGGCTTATTCTAATAAGAGGCCAGATGCTGGTCAGTTCAGGATTTTTGGGTCATCAATATATTTCCGTGTAACCAAATATGTATGAAAGAAGCTTGACCCAACAAAAGAGTTGGGGATATTTGTGGGGTACACCGATACACCTCACAACTATCAGGTGTACATGCCAACCAATCAGATGAAAATGGTTTGTAGGGATATTAGATTTGATAAGGAGAAGGCCATGCGAGTTTCACTTAAGAGGAAGCTTGAGATACATGCGTATGAGGAGCATTTAGCTCCTAAGGTTGAGGGGCCTTAGATTGATGCGGAGCACACACATGCAAAGGTTCCGGGAGCCGATACATCCACTCAAGCAAAGTCTTCTAGATAGAGAAGAAAGCACACTAGAGATTTTGACAAATTGTTGAATGATGTACGAGACAATGTTGTAGCACCCACTTCTCAGCGCAGATAGAGGAGGTCACTAGAGAGGTACACTGGATATATGGCACTTATGGGTGCATGTGTTATGACAGAGCCATCTTCCTTTCAGGAAGCAGTGCAACAAATGGTTTGGGTTGATGTGATGGTGGAGAAGTATGACTCCATAGTTCAAAACAGTGTCTGGGATGTGGTCCCGAGACCAGAGGACAAGTTAGTAGTGTGCTCCCATTGGATTTACAAGGTAAAGCAAGTTGCAGATGGTAGCATGCAGAAGCATAGGGCCAAATTTCTGGCCTGTGGCTTTTCATAGAGAGAGGGGCTTGACTATGATGAAACCTTTGCTCCTGTTGCAAGGTACTCATCCATCAAATATATATTGGCACTATCAGCACAGATGGGTTGGAAGATCCATCAATTGGATGTGAATATTTCCTTCCTCAATCACATGGTTGAGGAAGAGGTTTACATAGACAAGCCCCAAGGTTTTGAGACCTTTGATCATGAGTCACATGTGTGCCAACTCAAGAGAACATTATATGGGTTGAAGCAAGCACCCCATTCTTGGTACACAAAAATAGATAGCTACTTCACTAGGTTGGGCTTCACAAAGAGTGAAGTGGATGCAAACTTGTACCACATTATGGTGGAAGGTAAGTTGTCGATCATTGTACTTTATGTTAATGATCTCATACTGATAGGTGGTGAGAAGGTCATCAAATCTTGTAAGGAGTACCTTGCAAGAGAGTTTGAGATGAAGGACATGAGGCTCATGCATTACTTTCATGGCATGGAGGTATGGTAGGGAGATGGGGAGTTGAAATATCTTAGGGCAAGTATGCCAGTAAGATACTCAAGAGATTCCACATGGAGTGTAGTAAACAACCCATGGAGACTCCTCTAGCCAATAATTGGAGGAAGGAGGATGCTACTTCAGGTGAAGTAGTGGCAGCTAATTTTTACAGGAAGCTTGTGGGTTCACTCATGTACTTGGTGAACACATGACTAGATATGTGTTATGTAGTTAACCAGCTTAGTTAAGTGATGGTTAGGCCTACCAAGCTATATTCGAAGGCAACAAAGAATGTGTTAAGATACCTCAGAGGCATTACTTAGTTTAGGTTATAGTACAAATGGAAAGAGGGAGTGAAGCTTGAAGGCTTCACCAATCTAGATTAGGCAGGGAGTCCATCCGACAGGAAGAGCACATTAGGAGGGATATTCAGTTTTGGGTCAGCGACAGTTTCTTGGTATATCAGGAAACAAAGATCAGTTGCACTTAGTCTGGTAGAGGCAAAATACATGGCTGCAAGTCATGTAACATGTGAGGCTATTTGGATGAGAAAGAACCTAGTTACATTGTTTTTTCAATAAATGGATCCTACATTGATTTACTATGATAATCAGAGTTGTATAAAACTCTCTGAAAATCTAGTTTTTCATGATTGGTCTAAGCATATTGCTATCCGATATGATCATCTCAGAGATTATGTGTTGAGGCAGACCATGTTGTTAGATTACATTCCCAAGGAGGAGCAATATGCTAACATCTTGACAAATGAATTATAAAGATGTAAATTCGAGTTTCATAGAGACAAGATTGAGGTAGTTGACAATCCCTTTCTTGTTGAGAGGGAGTGTTGAAAATGGCAACAAGAAATTCCAGTTTAATTTTTCCTTGAATTAAAATGTGAATTAAAATCAAATTCTATTCTCATAGAAACTTGTAAATAGTTAATTCAGTTTATTAAAATTAATTAGCTTAGGAATTTCGAGTTAATCAGCCTTAGGAATTGCGAAAGGAAATAGGTACTTGGAGATCGATTTTACTGAGTGCTGGAATTATTCTTGCGAGAATAAGCAATGTAATCTCATCTTGATTTTATGATTTATGCAATACAGATAGTGGCATTTTGAGTTGTGGATTTCCCCAAATATTTATTGTGTTATGTGTATTTTATTCTCTTCCTCTATCGATTATTGTTTTTCTTGATCTTTGTGTGCTTCCACTATAAAAAGTAGAAGTAGATTCTCATCTCTTGCTTTAGTACATTGCATAAGCTTTTGAATCTACAAGAAAATCTACACTACCTCAACACGAATTACAACCATTAGATCCAATTCCTTTAGGGTTAGTTTTGCCACTACCTCAAGGTGTCCTTCCACCATTGGATCCCTCTCGTGTAAGGTGGAGAAACATATTTTAAGGGTAGTAATGGGGGGAATATTCTTTATGTTTTCTCCAATATATCTCCCTCCCTGATATTGGAGAAAAAGAAACAATATTTCCCCTGATGTGAAGGTGGGGCGAAATATGGGAGAAAACATAAACAATATGTGGTGGGAAATATTGTATATGTTTCTCTCATATTTTTCGCCACCTTTCCCTCATATAGGGTGAGGGTGAAATATTGGAGAAAAAGTAGTAGTGAGGGTGGGGTTGAGGGTTAGGTGTGTGAAAATATTGGAGAAATCATATTTATTGATATTGGTGAGGGTGAAGGTGGGGTGGTGGAAAATATTGAATATATATATTAAATAAATTTCTCTAATATTCCCCCTACCTCTAACCTTTATTTTAAATCTATAAGTTGATTTTTCATTACTACTTCACAAAATTATGGTAAGAATAAGAGGTTATCTATCTCTTTCCTACCATAATGAAATCAGAAGAAAGATACAATAGCATAATGTTAGAAACATTGTGGTTGTGATCAGGGTTTCTTCTAAACACTTAAGGGTATTGCTCCCATAAGGTTTGTGACTAAATATTTCTTAGTAGAAGAAAACAATAAGAATAACATTGGATTATTAAGTTCTCAGGCCAGTCAAAAACATCGTGTTAGGGTTTCAAATCCTAAGGCCTGCTTACATGGATCAATATTGGCTTCAAGATTCTAGGTAAGTCACATTGATTCTCCTTTTTCTCAACAATTCAAGGGATTTCAAGGTTCTCAACTAACTTTATAGAAATTGCTCATAAATGAGTAGGTTGTAGTCCATGGATACTCTAATTCTGCAACATGTTTTGTTGCTCAAAGTTTGGAAGTGAAAGTGGTTGGGCACAATGGAGAGAAGCCTACTAAGGAGTATTCATCTTCACTTCCTTCCACAATGGTAGACTTGAGTACTTCTACATTTATGAGTGAAGTTGTTTCTCTGATCAAGCGACCTTATGGGTTTTTGTTTATTTTTTTAGCTCCCTTCCTTTGTATCTTAAGGATTACATGTTCAAATATTCATGCTTTCTCCCTCCGTTACCCTAGGATCAGAGCAGATCTAATTGAAAAATCCCTTTTTCTCCTCCGTTGGGTTTGGTGGGAAAGATAAAAGAATTAGATATGGTTGAGGTTGATTAGAATAAGGTGAAAGTGTTCCATATTTTTGTAAAGGCTCTAGATAGGACCTCATTCCCATTTTGGGTTTTTATTTGTTACTTTAGCTCCCTTATTTTGTATCTTAAGGATTTAATGTTCAAATCTTCATGCTTTATCCCTTCATTACCCTAGGATTGGAGCAAATATAATTGAAAAATTCCTTTTTCTCCTCCATTGGGGTTGGCAGTAAAGATAAAATAATTAGACAGGACCTCAATCCCATTTTGAGTCTCAAAAGAGGCAATCTGGGATGGGTGACCTCCCAATACGTCCTGGTTACCGGGTGCAAGCCTTGGAAGTGATGATTAATGCCATGTGATTCATTTCACTAATTTCAATCCCACTTCTTCACCCCTTTGAGCATCATTGGATGCAATGTGTGCTAAGTGGACTGTTCAAAATCACGAGAAATTAGTCAGTTACAATTACCTCTGATGGAAATGGTTATAGATGAATGACTTACTCAATGTAGTTGAATCCCAAAAAATGATATCTAATATAACGCACTGTGAAAACTCCTCAATACTTAAATTCAAAAAAGTGAAGGGAACTCTAATTCAATGGTTCATGTGGCACAATACTTGCTAATTTTTTGAAAGTGCGGTAGAAAGCTAAGTGGGCTTTATTGTGGGCAAAAATCCATAGTTAAGTGTGCTTGAGTGAGAGGTGATCTAGGATGGGTGAACTCCAGGGAAGTCATGGGTACTGGGTGCAAGCCCTGGAAGTAATGTTTGACGCCATGTGATTCATTTCACTAGTTTCAATCCTACTTCTTAACCCTTGTGAGCATCGCCCAATGTAATGCGTGTCAAGTGGACTATTCAAAATCATGAAAAATTAGTTAGTTATGACTACCTCTCATGGAATTGGTCATAGATGAATGACTTAATCAATGTAGTTAAATCCCAAAAAATGATATCTAATATAATTCACTTCGAAAACCCCTCAATACTTAAGACGAGTATGTGGTAGATCTAATTTATATCTTAGATGATGCAGAACCATTGACCCATCCTCTGAAAAAAACTAGCAAGAACGAGTTCTAGAAAGCGAAAATGAGAAAAATGCATCACAAGGTAAGGGATTTGTTAAAAACCTTGAAACAACATATTTGTGATGGATGAGCTTTGTAGAGAGGATCTTGTTGAGATATTTATGGAGAAGATGATGGATCTTGAAATGATTCACAATATTGTAATTTCCTGTATAAATTGTAGCCTTTGAGAATTGAAAGGAGGTGACCATTAGAATGAAGATATGGCCAGCCAAGGTGCCAATAGATGTTATGTAATAGTTTAGTGGGTTTAATTAATGAAAATTGTCTTATAATTTATGTGATTCTATGTGTGTGCATGGCGATTTAACGCATTGATGGATTTATTCTTAGATTTATTGACTTTGTTTGATGAATTAATGTTACATGTAGACAATAGGGTTCTTTGGTTTGAAGTGGAAGTGACGATGAGTTACATTTGCAGAATCATAATCCCCAAGTACTATGATTGGGACCATAATAAAACTTGAAATGATAGACCCCCATAAATCATTTGCATCAAATGGCATTAGAGAGCAGAAGATTCCTCCGTGTAGTGTGGAGGAGAAGTAGCAGAAGAAGGTACAAGTGATTGAAGAATGGTAAGAGATGTGTTTTATCTATGTAGGTGAAAATAGAGGAAGGGTAGAATATTTGCAATATCCTAGAGAAAGGAGTGCTCAAACGGTTCTAGAGAAGAGAACTAGGAAAATGCCAAAAGCCCAAACTTAGGAAAACATTTGGTGAGGTATTGTGTAGCAAGGTGGAGACTTGTTAGTGTATAGGTGAGTTTAAACTCATGAGTTAAATTTGTTACGAGAGGACTATATGCATATGATAACGACGTCATAATTTTTTGTACCTTGGGTGTCTGATCTAGGACCATCAACCAATCTTGTGAAAAAAATTAACAAGAACAACTTCTCAAAGATGAAAATGAGAAAAATGCATCAAAAGGTAAGGGATTTGTTAGAAAGCTTGAAAAATCAAGTTTGTGAGGGATGAGATTTGTGGAGAGGAACATGTTGAGATATTTATGGAGAATATCATGGATCTTGAAATGAACCACAATATTGTAATTTCCTTTGTAAATTGTAGCCTTTGGGCATTGAAAAGAGGTGACCATTAGAATGAATAATTGGCCAACCAAGCCACCAATAGATGCTATGTAATAATTTAGTTGGTTTAATTCACAAATTTTGTTTTCTACTTTATGAAATGGTGATTTAATGCATTGATTTCCTGATGCATAGATCCATTGACTTTGTTTGATGAATTAATGTTACATGTAGACCATAGGGTTCTTCAGTTTGAAGTGGAAGCAAGGATGAGTTGAGTTTGTGGGCTCATAATCTGCAAGTGCTAGTAGTGGGAACATAAGAAAACTTGAAATGATAGCCCCCCATTAACTGTTTGCGTCATTTGAGAAACGAATGGGGATCACAATAGCCATGCAACAACTTATATGTGAATGGAAGCAATTTTATATTTTCTTCCGAGATACGTGAAAATTTCGTAACTAAGAACTCCACTAATTTATTTCTTTTGTGCTTTCACATAGGTGCCTCAAGCTCTAGGAACCCAATTGGTTTATTTTGTTACAAGGATGCAACTCGAGGGAAGGTCACATTGCAATGGAACAACCATAGTTGACTCCAAGAAATTATATTGTTAAACAATTAGAATATGTTCCATCTTCAGAAGTAAATCAACTCTTTTTGGTTCTTCAAGCAAAGGTTGTCATTTGCATTTTTAATGGTTTTTGGCCAATGTTTGAAGATTTACCTCAATGTATGACATGGTCCAAAAATTGTGGTATTTATGTTTGTTTAAAAGGTTTTTTCATTGTTTGGTTCAATTCCCAAGAAGATATAGAGAAAGTTCTGAAGGAAAAGCCTTGTTTTTATGGAAGAGCAAGACTTTTCATCACCCCTTGGTTTCCAAAGTTTAATTCCACAATAATGGTGGTAAAAAAGGTATTGGTTTTGGGTAAGGTTTCCAAACCTCCCTCTTCCCTTTTGGCATCATAAGACCTTACAGGGAATCAAGAAAACTTTAGGTTCCTTTTAAAACATGGATGATGAAAGAAGCAAGAAATTGTTATTCACCTTTTCCCATATATATGTAGAAATAGACCTAAGAAAGGGTCTACCTAAGTGCATCTTGCTCAATCATAAATATTTCCAATGGATTCAAATTTTGGACTATGAAAACATGACACTTAGATGCCACACATGTTTTCAAACATGACATATTTAGGACTTATTCCCTATCGCAAAGAAGATACAAAAAAGGAAAAAGTATCAGAACACTAACAAAAAAGGTTGGCAACGTGTTGATTTGTAACAAGAAGGGGAAATCAAGGAGGAATTTTCAATTTTGTTCAAAATAATAATATAATACTATCCAGGTTGATGGTGAACATGCACCTAATGTTAGTTTTCTAGTGCTACGAGGACAAGCACGAATTTTGTACTATGGATAATTACTTCTAATGATATTTTGCACTTTCTAGATTATCATTAAGCAATTACACTTCAAAAAATTAGACTATAAATGCAATATAATAATTCAACAATAGATATCATGATCAAACAGTAAATACCACAGATTTTTCACCCAGGAAACCCAACCTTGGTAAAAAAACCCAACAATCTCTTCTTAGAGAAATTATTGTTCAATTCAACAGATGGTACAATTTGATTTTCAGTCAAATTTGGTCAATCCGACCACATAAATTAGCTAGGTAAAACATGGTCCAAAATGCCCACAAAATTAGCCAAAATATTGCCCAAATAAATCAATAAACTCTACCCAAACTTCAGTCAAACAGTGCCCATAAATTTTGTTCAATTCTACCTTAGAAAGTATTATTCAATTATGGTGAACTTTTCCTTAGAAATTTTAGTCAAACTACGTCATACAACCTATGGTAAACTCAGAAAATTTGGTCAACTTTTAGCATAAAAAATGTGTTCAACTCTGTGATTAACTCAACTAGAAAGAATTACAGTCAACCCTCCAGAAATTACGTGAAATAGATTATAATAGAGCTTGGTCAACATTAGTCAAACATATTAGAGAGCTCATTCAAACTCCAAATATCTTTTGTCTCTTTCCTTCACATGTGTGAATAGAAGATATCATTTTTTTTTGGTTTGAATTAATGCCAAGGTAGGTCAAATGATGTATTTATATTGGCAAAGTCATGTGGGTTTTGACGAAGGGTTAATTAACCTATTCAATTAGGGGGGATGGCATGACTGTTCCAAGTTGACATTAATTAAAATTATCTTTTCTTTATTTTTATTTGAATACCGATGTAGCTATGAAAATTAAACACTCCCTATTTGATAGGGAGGTATTATTCTTAACTTCTTCAGATGTCCGCTTTGTTAAAAAAAATATCCTTCTCTAGAAAATATTGAAAGAGCTAACTATGCTTATGTATCCATCCACTAAATGTTGAAATAATCCTACATTAACATCATGCGAAGGGATCTAGTTTCCTACTAGTCAACTCTCCTTTGCAAATGGATCTACTTACCCACTAGTCAAAGGCCTTTTGGGTTCACACAAGCCTTTTGGCCTTCTTGGGACAAGACTAGTCCTTGTTCACCAACTATCCAAGATGTCACCTAGAACTTGGTCAACACCTATGACCTACAATGAAAACCTAGGTTATTACCATTCATGAATTCCAATTGAATGGTAATAAAATTCCCAATTCTAAAGGAATTCACTCTACCCACTAGCTAAATACCTCTTGGAAATTTAGGGGAGCACACTAGGCTTTGATGCTCTTTGGCCCATTCTCGATAGATACATTACATGGCCCTTAGTCAATACTTTTGATATTTCAATATCCTAACCTAAGGATAATGTTTGCCCCTTAATGCTACAATATCAACACTCCCTCTCAATGAGGGAGGCATTCTAAGCCACTCCAAGATTGTACCTTAAGTATGAAAACTTTTCCATGGGTAGCGACTTGGTGAGAATGTCAACAACCTTCTCCTCAACTTCACTAATCTCTTCTTCTTCTGTACCATGTATTAGATGTAATGGTACTCAATCTAGATGTTCTTTGGCTTGTCATGTAGAATGAATTTTTGAAAGATTCACACAACTTTAATTGTCACAATCTATCCTGGTATGTTCCTGTAATTGATCAAACAATCGTGAAAGTACTTTTCAAATCCATACTGGTTGCAGTGTACTTGGCCAGTATGTAGTGCTCAGTACTAAAGCTGTTTACTTTCTTCTCATCTAAGATATCATAGTAGAACCCAAACTAAAACAACATCCTAATGTGATCTTCATGTCTTCAATACTCCCTTTCCAATTGGAACCTGAGAATTCATATAGTTGTACTCCATATTTTGGCACATATCTCCAACCATAACTAACTATCCCAAAAAGATATATCAACACATGATTTTCCACAATCCAATGTGAATTCCTTGGTTCCACAAAGAACTAGCTTAGAGTGTTCAAAAAATATTAGGTCTATAATTAACCAAATGCATCAATGAGCCAATCAAATGTCAATATATAAAGGGATCTACCATATATGAATCAATTTCTATCAACTTATTTAGATTGGTCACCATGGGAGTAGACATGTACTTGTAGACCATCATCCCAAATCCTTGAAGGATCATAATGGCATACTTCCATTTAATAAGGGATTTTTGTTGGCTACTACCATACTATTGTACTGGTTTCAACCACCCTACAAAATTTTTCCTTAGGTTCATTTTGGAGCCTCCCTACAAATCATCCTTAGCAACATGTCTTGGGTTGTCAAGTACATAGACTTCACTAGCTTTTTAGTAGCTTTCTAAACTGTGCATGTTACTTTTCTTCACTCCCCTCATAGGCTAACATTCCAGACTAGGGCGAGTTGCTGGTTGAGAAGATCCCTAAAAAAATTGTGCAATTTCAGACGAGAACCAACCTTCCCTCCAAAAATTGCACAAATCTGCTGGCCAGCCCACTGGGCTTAGAAATTGCACAATGTAGTTAGACAATCTTCCTTTGGAAAGTTGCGCAATATGGCCCAACGCTGCAGCTCAGCCCAGAAATTATGCAATTCTTAGTAGTAGTCACCTGCTCTTCCCAGAAATTGTGTAATCTCTCTGGGACATCCAGCACAGTTCCTCTCATAACTGTGAAAATCCCTCTCTTATTCAAGCAGGATGTTTCATGTGTCTTCAAGTTGACCGGGTCCCTTTGGGACTGAGCAAAACTAATTTCCATGCATGGGCCTCTCTTCCTGAAATAGAAAAAGGTAGCATGCAAAAGGAATCCCTAGATATAGGGAACTATTTTTCGTTGCTAGAGGTTACATTCAAGGCTCACTTTACAAACCTCTCACGAAGTGTCGCTTTTTCCTCAATTTGTGGCATGCACATCATAAACTCGATCTTATCAAAACTCGTGAACCAGACACTGCAGAGCTCATTCCTCACATCAACCTTGCAGCTCTAACATCCCACATTGCATCGAGGAGTCTTTGGCACTTTTAGCTTAGCTATTTTAGGGTAAGTTTTCTTTTCATGTCTTGCATTATGTTTCTGTACATGCACATATTGATGAAACTACGCCCATACAAGTTATGGACCCATCTAATAGCTGGCATGGAGTAGAAAGGGTGAGTAGTACTATCGATCGCATGAAAGGGTGTTCAAGATAATGGATGTCATTGTATGCATTCATGTGATCCCACCCATTTGGCACATTCACCGAGCCGAAGAAAAGAAGCAATTCTAACTGGATCTGGACATGTATTTCGACAAGTTGATGCACATGGTCACTAGCACTCACTTGAAGATCAACATAGACACTATGGATCAGTATGTTATTGGTCCAACTACACTGAAGATGATGATGCACATGTTATCAGACGAGTTGGACAGAGGAGCCATATCAATGTACTCAGATGCAACGGAGGCAAGAGTATGTAACATGGGTACATGTGCAAATTGTATGTAACATATTGTAAAGTGGAAGTCCAAGTGTCAATAGTGGAATGTAATATTCATAGAGTAGCTAAAGAGTTATGAGGGTAGGTGAACAGTCACAAAGGGGAATGTCAAGGGTCACCCCACCCTTCGCTATTCATAGTACCTCATAACTCATTGTAGAGTCTTTTGGTCAGCGAAGCTTCTGATAGGAGTATCTTAGAGAAAGTTTGGAGAGTATTGTAATGAGCCTTGGCTTCTCTACAGTGCAGATCTAGTACATCTCTTTGGAGGAGCAGGTGGAAGTGACCGTAACATTCTGCTATCGAGACTAGTGGTTGGTCGTGGTTGTACTGTATGACTGGAATTTTCACTTCTTAATATAACAGAGCCAACACATTTCATGCATGTTTTGTTATTTTATTTCAGTTAACTTGGTTACTCTAATGATATATGTATATGTTTTCTTACGCATGTATGTATAGACTCCTTCTCTATATGTATGTATGAATCTTATTGAGATGTGTTGTTGGTTTAACCATCATTTTGGATTGTTGGTTCACCTTCCTTCTAGTTTGTGATGCAAATTTTCTCATGTGTTATCTTTCAAGCTACGTGTTTACATAGGTTTCCAAGGGGTGCAACCATTCCACCTCTAATGTGTTAGAGACATTCATGCACCTTTCTTGGCTTGCTGTGTGTCATGCCCTTGCTACCAATAGGGAAATCTTACTTGCCTATGCGTGCAACCGTAGTCAAGGCGATATCATATGACCCACTGTTGGGATTCCTACACCAAACAGTCTGAGGTCTAGTTGGGACTTCTTAGTATGGAGATCCCCTAACATGTTGGTGGGTCCAACACTGTCAACACATACTTATATTCCCAAGTAATAATGCTACAAGTCTAGGTCCTTCATCTAAAACTCATATGTCAACTCACACTTACTATTATCAATGAGATTCTCTGATCCTGTCAAAAACAAGTCATCAACATGTAGCAACAATATCATAGGCTCACCTATAACAACCTTTTAGAAAAGGTTGGGATCAACATCATTCTTGGTGAAGCCAAGACTCACTAGGTATCCATCAATCCAAGAATACCAAGCTTAAGGTGCCTTCTTGAGTCCATAAAAATATTTCTTCAATATGAAAACACGAGTCTCCTTCTCATGCAACTCAAAGCCTTCATGTTGTCCTACGTACACTTATTCATAAATCACTCCATTAAAGAAATTTGTATCCACATACATTTGACGCAATTTCCTGTTGGATTTTATAATTATGGTCAATCTTCATAGTGTATATTTTCATCATTTATGTAAGCAATTTTTCTTCATGCTCAAAAGGAAATTATATTATATGGATATTTCAAAGAAAAATTAGAAGGCTTGTTCTTCAATACCTTCTAAAACAGAGAATTTAAATTGGTATTATGTGTCACATCTCCATAAGTTGACCATGTTGGCCCCTCTTGTTCATGTCATCTAGGCCCCTTAGAGGCACCGATTTGACCCTCCTAGATGGCTATCTATAAGCATTCATTCCTCCTCCATGAGATAAGAATTCAACCCACACACAAGACAAATACATTTTCTCCCAAGTGAAGGAAATATGTTGAATTTAAAGTGAAGTTGATCAAGTCAAAGGAGTAGATAAATAGGCTTGCACTTGTAGAAGAAATCTCTGCTACAATTCACAAGTGTTGAAGGAACAAGCTGATTTTTCTATGGTAACTTTTCTATGATATGCCTAAACTTATGTGGACAGAGAGGGCCAAAATTTGGCCTCCTCTCGTGAGCCTAGTTTATACCTTAACTAATTTTCACTTGTGGGAATCTTGGAGGAGGGATGACTTGGAATCTTGGTGGTTTTCTAGTCTTTCCATCTTATTAGTCAGTTTTATTATCATCCTTACTTAGATATCTCTTTTATTGAGTTGATTCTATAAGTAAAGGTTGGTGGGATTTCTCCCCATGTTGGTTTTCCCATGGTAAACTCTTGTGTTATTGTGTGGTTGTATCTTTATGATCCTCTAGCATTTTGTTATATTATTGAATTTCTTTGTGTAATTATTTTATGTTGAATAATAAATGTAAGAAAAATCATCAGAAATAATTATTAGTTTAGAGGACTATTGAAAACTCAAAATTTCAAACCCATAATAGAATCAATACAAATAAAAGTTATAATAGAATTTCACCTAGAAACTTGAGCCAATGTCTCCTCATATTCCTCTCCCTCTTTCTGGGAGAACCCTCTAACCATGAATCTTACATTATAATTCTCCATGCTACCATCCACTACATGATTGATATTGTAGATTCACTTGGAAGTTACCACTAACTTCACCTCATGTATTAACACAATATTCCACACAACATTCTTTGTGATGGATTAATATTCTTCCATCATGTCATCTTTCCAAACTTACTGAAATAATGCCTCATCATAGTTGGACAGCCTGGAATCAATATTATGACTCATTAAAGTGCCACGAGGAGCTACACATCCCTCAACTTATTGCAATGTACTTCAAAGACATGATAGTCTCTTCTTGGGTTCTGGAATAATTTGGCCCTTCTATCTATTCTTGATGATCTAAAAGATGTTCCACACGTTTAGAATGCCCTAAACCAACATCCTTGACAGTTTCATGTTCTTCATCAC
>APFE031493282.1:143783-175153 GCA_000404065.3 Pinus taeda | reverse complement strand
GAGAGGGAGTGTTAAAATTGGAAACTAGGGCCAAACTCCATGTGGATCATCTTATTTATGACCGCTGATATTTTTCTTGGATCCCCCTCATCGAGAGGTATAGGATTGATCTAAAGATCATCCGATTCTGATAAGTATTCATGGAGTTATGAATTTATTTGTGTTATAAGACAATTCGTCAAGGTCGGTCAAATAAACGCCACATGTGCTCAACGTTTTAGTATAAAGGGAGATGACTTGAGAGTCATTTCTCACACACACTTCTATCTTGATTTCTCTCCACTTGTCTTGGGATTTAGTGGAAGAGAAATCTAAGAGTGGAAGCCCCAGACGTTGGAGGAAAAGAGGTAGCCTTAGACGTAGATGGAAGGCATCCCTAACACTATCCTAAGGCAGCCCTAACCTATGCTATCTCAAGGGTAACCTAGCCACAGCCAAGAAAAGGATATATGCCGCCATAATACGTCCTAGCCGCAGCAAAGTCATTGGTCTTTTGGAGGACTGAGCTGCTGTTAGGAGGGCCTAGGAGCTGGGCTAGAAGGCAACAATACAAGACCTACTTCAACGAAAGAGAAGGGACATTAAGGTCACCCTTGTGACCACTTGAAGAGGAAGCGAGGTCTGTGCGAAAGCCGCAAGCCTGTAAGTATTGTTTTGAATATTGATGGTCAAAACAACCCTCTACATGGAGTTGTAGGTGTCTCCTCAACCAGCAAGGTCACCTACCTTGTAAAGAAAGGGGGGCCGCATAATTCAAGGTGAGTTATGGGCTGATCGTTGGACTGCTATAGGTTACAGGAGGGTGCCCTAACCATGAAGAGCAGTACAGAGGTGTTGGATACTGCCACATAGGAGCTGCAATGTCACTAACAAATAGGACAATGGGACAACAACATGTTGGGATGGAAACTTTGATGGGACATCCTAATGACATAGGACAACGATGACAATTGTGCAGCAGTGGCACAACAACTATGACAAGGCAGCAAAACATGGACAGTAACAAGCATAGATAGCATGGCAAGCATGGATAACATGGCAAGCATGGATAACATGGCAAGCATGGATAACATGGCAAGCGTGGACAACATGGATAGTAGTGGCAAGCATGGTGTTGCAAGCACCTGAGACATGCTATATGACAACATGGTTCAACAATAGCACATGAGACATGCTGTAAGACAACATGGTTCAACAATGGCACATGGGACAGTAGTGCAGCATAAAGTGCAGCGTTCATGGGGTCCAACATTATAATGATGGGTGTAACATGGTGCAGCACGGTGAGGTGTAGAATGATGACGAGATGCAGCACAATGATAGGTGACGGAGTCAACTTGGAGAATCAGTTGAAGCAACATGTCTTCGACTGATCTCATGTATCATCTTCTTAGAGATGATCTATGCTCTTATCTAGATAAGTCAAAGTGTTGACTTCTGTTGTAAATGTACTCTCTCTGTCTCTCTCTCTCTCTCTATTGAACTATTGAAGAACATAAAAGAAGAATTGATCAAGGGTTTCCCCACATTGGGTTTTGTCCCTGGCTAGCGCCACATTTTGTGTCCTCTTGTCTTGGCTTGTCTTCTGTGATTTATGTTTATGTTCTATCTGCAGTTTACTTTAATGTTGATATGATTGCTAATCTGGAAAAGATATTGAGCTAACTGTGAAAATTGAAATAAATTGCTCTAAGCATAGAACATACCTAAAATTAACGCAGTGATTGGTCTACTTCATTATTGGATTGTCAGGAGAGGGGTTGTTGAGATTTTCTCTATATGGAAAGACTGGTTTTCCCTTCCGCCATTAAGGATCAAGTCTAGTTGTGGATTGGTAGACTTTGACTTCACTGAGATTCCTTAGCAGGTATGCTTCATGGTTGTGGGTTTGGCACTTCTAAATATTTTGGCATGGGGTTCTAAGAGAGGAGAACTCATATGAGCATGATAGGTAGGCAATTAGGACCAGAGTGATGTAGGTCAACATGGTGGTTTCTTTTTGAGATTAACATGGGACCTTGGAATTACAGGGTTTGGCGGTTCAACCACTGATAGGGATGAGTGGATATGTGCAGGGGAAAGTCGCTTAGATTTTCCATTGGGCTTTAGTTTTGAGAGGAGCGTTTCAATTTTTAGTGATTCATTGGGTTTTGCAATGCTTCATTTTAGTGGTTGTAACTACACCCTTTTTCTGGAGTCTGACCCTCAACCCTTCTTCTTTGATGAGCGCCAATGAAGAACCTGAAGTAGTTCTCCCTTTTGACTAGCTAGGGTGGATGTTTCACCACCGAAACTAATTGCCACAAGCGAGTGTGTGTGTTTCAACACCAAAACTTGGATCTCCACTAGGGTTTCCCCTCAAATCATAAGCATATAGAGCTCTTGAAACAATTATCAAAATATCAATAACCAGTCATGTCTTGAATGAACTCTCATCTTTCTTTTTATAATTTTTCCCTTCCAAATACCATGGGTCACTAAAATACCATGGGTCATCAAAATACCATGGATTTTCTCCTTACATCCTTACTTAATTTACTTATTCATTTCACTTTTGATGTTACTTTTCCTCTCCAATTGAAAATGAATAATTGCCACAAGCGAGGGTGTGTGTTTCAACACCAAAACTAGGTTCTCCACTAGGGTTTCCCATCAAATCAGAAGCTGCTAGAGCTCTCGAAACAATTATCAAAATATCAATAACCAGTCATGTCTTGAATGAACTCTCATCTTTCTTTTTATAATTTTTCCCTTCCAAATACCATGGGTCGCTAAAATACCATGGTTAATATCATGGGTCCTCAAAATACCATGGATTTTCTTTTCACAACCTTTTTTAATTTACTTATTCATTTCACTTTTGATGTTACTTTTCCTCTCCAATTGAAAATGAATAATTAAATCGATCTTCTAAGAAAGGGACATTACAAGATGTTAGCATGTAAGCCCCTAGACAACCACAAAGTCCAAGATTACCTCTTTATGGATCATCATCCTTATCTATTGAATGAGTGGTCAATGTGTTGGCAGTCTTCAATTCACAAGGCGATTACACCCATGTGCTATATATTGACATCATTTTATGAATATAATATAGAGATGGCTAGAGCGTTTTCCAAAAGTTCTTGTGTTATATCATTACATGGTTTAACAGAGTGGTTGTTGTACAAAACTAATCTACAAGTTTGACCAAGACTTTGGCTCTAATATCAATTGCTATCTTTCAAAGTTCATTTTAGAGAAACCATTCAGCATCCATATTGGTGGTTTTTAAGCATATCTTTGTAGAAGCTGAGTTCAAAGGTTTCATATTGAAGATTGATGATGATGCCAATCTATGCACTAATCCTTGTTTCCATACTGGTATAGTTATTCAGATTTATGATTGTGGGTGTGGGGGAATGTTAACAGTTAAGTCCTTAGACCATCACAAAGTCAACTTACCTCTTTATGGACTGCTATCCTTATCTGTTGATGAATTGTTAATGTGTTGACACTGTTCAGTTCATGGTGTGATTACACTCCTGTACTCTATATTGATATCATTTTATGAATATGATATAGAGATGGCTAAAGCCTTTTCCGCTAGTTCTTGTTCCATGTCTCATTACATGGTTAAACAGAGTGGTTGTTGTACAAAACTAATCCACAAGTTCAACCAAGACTTTGGCCCTAATACCAATTGGGATAAGAAAACTTGTTTATCATGAGATTGCAAGAATATTTCAGCAAGCAGATAAAGGTGTATTCGGTAATAAATGATTGATAAGATTGATAAGAATGATGATTTACAATGAACCTTGTGACAGTATACTTATATGCATTGTCTAGTCACAAGGTGATGTACCCTTTACCCTTTACTCTTTATATACATTGTTATTATACATTTAATGTTGCTACCTGCCTTTAGAGTTTTAAGCTTTTCTTGTGTAAGTTGGTATTCCTTGTACATTTGCTTCTTCTGATGTGACATTCCACAGGCATGATGCCTTTTGGTACACGCCAATCTCCAGTGCAGTGCATAAATTATGATTTCTTTCTTTCTCTCTTTCTTTCATGCACTCTACCACATTATACACTTGTACTTTCAACACAACATAATTCTTTCACTTCTATTGAACAGTATCTCAGGGACCCTTCATATGACTTTCGCCTCAACTGCCAAGGTTTTGGGACATATTTGTATACACTCTCAACAAACTGTACACACAAGTGAAACAAAGCTAAAACATGTACTCAAAATCATATACTTAACTATTTTTAATCACGTTTAAGTTTTAACTCTACATTTTGGAAGGGCTTCAACCTTTGGCCATTTGCATGCCTTTTCATGGATTCCCTGTCCAAGTGTCTTAGCTTCACTACACCATTCTCTAAGATATAAATAATTTTGAAATGCCCTAACCATTGCATCTTGGGCTTTCTTGGATTCTTAAGATATTTTTAAATTAAAAATGCTAGTTAGCAAGGCTCTAATGTCTTTCTTCTTGATCTTCTTGTCATGCCATGCTTTTTGCCTATGATTTTTCACTGTCTAGGTGAATTGTGCTATAAACTTGTCTTCTTATAGGTTTGTTAAATAATTGTCTCTGATTTAGTGATTTTTCTTCAGTTATCCTCCTTGCTAATGTGATTCACAAGCTTTGTATTACAAACTCCAACATCGTAACTTCCTTTCCATAGACAAGTCCAAATGGTGAATGTTCTGTTAGTCTTTTATAAGTTGTCTTGTATAATATAAGACAGCTGGAATCTTCTCATCTCAGCCATCATGCCCAACATTGCAAATCTTTGTCAAACCATTCTCCAGAATGTTCCTATTGCGCCATTTGTTTATGATATGGGATACTCTTATGATGCTGCACCATGAATTCCTTCATCAACACTTGAATCATCTTATTCACGAAGTATACGCACTGGTCATGCTACACAAACATCCAAATCTTGTGATGGTTTCTCAAATATGAAATTTTGATTGCCAACTACCACAGCCTTATAATAAAATTCAAGGCAAATTATAAATATAATTTGAAATAATTTTTGACTTTGAATGTGTCAAAATAGTACATCTGAACTTTGTTGAAGTTTAGTTGTTGAACAGGTAGGTGTAGGGAAATTCACAACACAACTTTCCCCGTATGTGTGATTTCTTGTTCTTTTCATATTAATTTTATATGCATATTGGCATATATATTTCAATTTCTTAACTGACATTAATTTTTTATATTTTTTCAAAGCAACATATTTTTTCTTATTTAGTAACTTTGCTAGAATGTTATCATTCCATTGTTGGCATGTATTATCTTGTGTAAGTGTGTGTGTGTATGTGATAGAGAGAGAATTGTCAACTTTTTCAATAATGAAAGGTAAGGTTTTTGAAACATGTCATAATTCCATCTAAACTAGGTCTTATTATTCCTTCTAATTACTATTACATGTTTGAACGCATGACTAGGAACTTGTGAGCATGAGAGAGAACTAAAGAAGTTTGTTCTATTCATTAGGTATTGCATTTGCGACTCCAACTTCGCTTATTGTACAAATTTCAAATTGGCAAACTAGAAGAGGATCTCCAAGACCCCTTGGTGGTCATGGAATGATGGGAGACGATACTAAAGAAGTTTAGCAATTCATGCGGGTATTTCATATAGAAGTGAACATCAACATCTCTTATAGATAATCTGTCAAATTGGCTAACTAGAAAAGGAGCCAAGATACCCTTTGGTGGCCGTCATATTAGCATGATTGGCTATTATTAACTGTGACTCTTGAAATGGTCCTGTATCCTATCATGCATCTTTCTCATTCAGAATGGCATTCCATATAGGCAAACCTTCTTTGGCCCTATACTAAAGGAGGAATGTAGCATGGAGATTTTTAATATTCACTTGTATTCTAAAATTACACTACTTTTAGGGTGTTTCTTCCATTTAGAATCATCTTGCTTATTGTCTTTGTTGTGTATACAAGTAAATTACAAAGTGTATGTTTAACATATAATAAAAATATTTCACATTAAATTGTAAGAATGCAATTGTAATTAATTTTCGTAAACATGTTTTGGTTATCATTTATCTGTGTTTGTGTGCATGGTTGAGAGGGAGGGAGGAATGGATGGAAAATATTTTAGGTGATAAATCTCTATATGTAAATAAGCATAATCATTTTCTGCATAAATTTGGAGTCCTCACAATAATATCCATTTCATGTGTGATATATATAGGCTTTGATTAATTGATATGATGTTGATCCCACTATCAAGAATAAAATGAGAAGTTTGCATTTTCTTGTAGAAACAAAATTCAGAAAAAAAGATTAGTAATTCATGTGTCCTAATAAAAAATATGTTGATTCCGTTCAACCTTTCTGAAAAAAGTACTAGCTCACTAGCGGAGCGTAATGTTTCAACTCATTAGAATTGAGTTTTGTAATTAATTATTTATAATTTTGTTCCCTTTAAATTGCAATGTTTTGTTGAACGGCAACGCCTTAATATTAAGTATTATTCGGGTCTCTATTGAAACTAGAATGAGGTCATTAAGAATGCATTCATGTTAAATGCACTCACACCATATCTACATAATTAGGTCTTATGGATATGTGCCATGAATATTAAAAGTATATTAATGAAAAAAAATATCCTTGAAGTGGAAATGAGGAATGAGCCATGAATATTAGAAGTATATTAATGAAAAAATATCCTCGAAATGGAAATGAGAAATGAGCATATGCAGGAAAATGAAATAGTCATAGTCAACGTACATTGTAGTTATGGCACCCAATAGAAGAAGAAGAGAGAAATAAGAGACATAACAATGGGTATCCCAATGAAGTTAGCAAGCTTTGAATTGTGACATACAAATATAGAGAATTAACCTAGAAATATTGTGGAATTTGTCCAATAGAGCAAGGAAGGGAAGCCCTTGAAATGAGAATACATGAGCAAGCACACTTAATGTTTATAGGATATCTTATTTCTACAACTATACAACCTTTTATATGACTATAATTAAGATTTAGCTTGGGTTGCATGCCTTACAAGAGTGTTAAGGATTGAATGATATTGTTAAACAGAGTGTTAATTTTTCTTAGGGCAATAATGTTCGTTGCTTTAGATAAATGCATTAACAAACTTCTAATCATTTATATATTGCATTCATCCCATGTCTTCGTAACATCAATATAAATTATGTAGAAAGAACAATAACATCAACTGTGCAATGCAATAATAAAAGGAATAACAGAAGAAAAGCATGCACAAACAAAGACACCATGATTTGGTCAGAGAATAGGGAAAAACCCCACAAGGGGTAAAACTCTTCCAAATTCTTCTTCTTCTTAAATTGTCATAAAATGTTCAACAAAGAAAGAGTACAATGATCCAATTCACCAATCTCAAGATTATCTAGCAAAACCAACCAAACAATGAGCCCAATATATAGATCTGAACCAGAACAAAATTTCCAAGTCTACGGTCTATAGTCAAAATCGGCAATCAACTGTCAACAAAACCCTAGGTCATAACCGCACAGAGCTAGAGAACATTTGTGCAGATGAAGCCTTCCATCCGCAGTGAGCGGCTACAACCGAGAATTCATTGTTCCAACCCTGTGGCTACAAAACAAAAACCCTACTTCACATGTGTGAGCTCGAATCCTACAATTTCGAACCAATTTCGCGAACCAATGTTAGACTTGGGCGAGGAAATGCAAAGAAGAGAGAAGTAGAAGATGCTTGATGATGATATCCAAATGAGGTTCATTGGACTTGTATTTATAAGCTTCCAACGGTGTCCAGTTTCTCTTTAAAGTCGACTTGCCCTTTTGTGCACATGTGGGTTTTCATATTAAAAATACATTTTTCCTAAACCAAATTAAATTCTTCCTAGGGCTAGGACAGGTCTTTCCTAATGAGGAAGGTTGTCCAAAGGAGGAAATTTGTCCTTGAGCTGCCACATTAACACTCCCTCTCAGCTAGAGAGAAATTACCGATTGCAACATATATCCCATCTCAAATATCTTGTAATCATGAAATCAACTGTCGTCAATACTCATCTTTTCTCTGTTGAACACTCTTGAATCTTAAAGAAGAAGAATTTGACATCATAGGGGAGCTCAAGCTACCACCATCTATCCATTGGGGAGCCACTGCTACCACTCGAAATCACTGCTAGCGGGGAGCCAATGCTACTACCCAGGAATCATTTGCCAGTGAGGAGCCAATGATACTACCCAAGAATGATCTGCTAGCAGGGAACCAATGCTACTTCCCAGGAATCCACATACAATGAGGATACTAACCTTATGAGGTAAGGATCGTGCCTATTCCATTGTCTGGCAATAATAGGAGGGATACCACTAACCATAAATGGTAAGGATCGCATCATATCCTATTATTTGTTGATCTTCCCTACTTGACCCACAAGAGTCAGTGGTAGAACACCTGCGTCTCTAGCTTGAGCAAGATGCCACTTACCATAAATGATAATGATCACGCCTAACTCGAGCAACCAACACCCATTGGCCAGATGGATGAGGAACTAGATGCCAACTACATTATACTCTATTAACTAGAGTTCCCTCAACCCCAGGAGCTCTAAGGCTCAATTCCTCACCCTGGGAGCTTAGACAGGGGGGAAGAGCATAGCTCAGTGTCCTCGATCAGTCGGGACCCTTACCCAAGAGGGTCACATTCATTAGTCCAAGCTACTGTTTTAAGACCAAAAACTTCCCTTTTGGCAAAGCCTTGGTGAGTATGTTTGAAATCTGCTCATTAGTCGAAATATGACAGACTCTCATGGCTCCTCTCTACACTATGTCACGTATGTAATGATATTTGATCTCAATATGCTTGGACTTGTCATGAAACACGAGATTATCTGTCGATCAGATCCCACTCTTATTGTCGCAACATTTGTTATGCAACCATCTCAAAAAATAGAAGAAAATATAAATCAATGACTTAAAAATTAGTCTCTTTGAGGAAGGAGCCTCCTTTACATTACATAAATGAACAATTCTTGATGATTTAAATGATAAGACTTCCTTAGTATATATAGGAGTCTAAGGGGTCACAATATAATTAGAGCCTACATATCAATAATAATGTAAGGGCACAACAATAACAATAGCGGGCTACACTAATAATAATAATAAAGGGAATACACTAGTATTATAGGGACCTAACATGCCCCTCCTTCAAAAAAGTATTGTCCTCAACGCTTGAGTAGTTTTGGATTCTTCTGTATAAAATTCTCATCCTTCCATGTGGAATCTTGAACGAGTAAGTTCTTCCACTTAATGAGATACTCTGAAATTGATCGATTCTATAGTTGTTGGGTTCTTGTTTCCGTGACTACTTCAAGCTCAAATATGATTTGTCCTTCTTCGTCAAGTTCTAGAAACACTGTTTGAACTGGGAGCTTGTCACCAATAACCTTATTTAAGCATGAAACATGGAAAACTGGGTGTAATGAGGAAGATGCAGGTAGCGCCAATTTGTAAGCCATAGTACCAATCTTTTGCAACACCTTGTAAGGAACATAGTACTTGGGTGATAATTTGTTATCCTTCTTAGATTTCTTGAGGGACGTTTGTTTGTATGGTTGTAGTCGTAAAAATACTCGATCGTCTACATCAAAACTTCTTTCACTGCGATGTTGATCTGCTTGTTGTTCCATTCGATTCTACGCCATAGTGCGGTTATCCTTTAAGAGTTGGAAAACTTGTGTTGATCACTAGTGTGATCTTCCGCTATTTGAACCTTAAAAGTTTCTCTTAAAGATGAAGTGATGGATGGTGGATGATATCCATAAAGTGCCATAAATGAGGTCATTTTTGTTGCAGTATGGAAGGAAGTGTTATACAACCATTCAGTGAGAGGTAACCACTTAACCCATTGTGTTTTTTTATCATATACAAAGCAACAAAGATGTCCTTCCAAACATTTGTTCACTATCTCAGCTTTCCCATCGGATTGAGGATGATAAGATGAGATATGAGCTAATTGAGTACCATGACAAGAAAATAAATTTGTTCAAAAATTTCTAGTGAAAATGGGGTCTCTGCTACTACAATAATATTTGGGTTTCCATGTAACGTTTGAATTGTTTCCATAAATGTAGTAGCAAATATATTAGCTTTAAAAGGATGAGATAATGCACAAAAGTGTGCATACTTAATAAGTCTATCAACTACCACCATGATGACACTCTTTCCTTGCAATAATACCTCCTCTCAATGTTGACTTGGAATGACTAAAGGTTGTAACAGACCCTAGGTCTTAATTGTCTCAACTTTATTTTGTTGGCAAATCAAACATTCTGCCACAAAATTTTGAATATTAGATTTAAGGTCATTCCAAAAAAAATCCTTCTTGACCTAGTGGTAAGTTTTTAAAAATCTTGAATGTCCTCCTAAGGGGAAAGTGAGCAATTCCAAAAGAGTCTTTTGCTTGAGTTTGGAATTCTTACAAAGATATAAGCGAACTTTGTACCATAATGAATCGTCTTTTTAGCTAAATGTATCAAATGTATTGGGATCTTGCTGCAACTTTTGAATGAGTTTCAACACCTCTTCGTCATTCTTCCATTTATCCATTGTTTCGGTTATCCAATTAGGTTGGATAATAGAAATGACACAAAACAATGCTTCCATTTCATCATCCTTTCTTGAGAGTGCATCTACAACAACATTTTGCTTCCCTTTTTTGTAAATGATTTCAAAGTCATAACCCAACATCTTTGTGACCCATTTTTACTGCTCTTCTGAAGATAATCTTTGTTCCAAAAAATATTTAAGAATATCATGATCTGTTTTTACCTTGAAGTGTCTTCCCATTAGGTAAGGTTGTCATTGTTGTAGTGCATGTAGTATTGCCAACATTTCCTTCTCATAAATTGGTGTGTAAATAATTTCCTTTGATTGGATCGCTTTCACAAACAATGGGTCTTCCTTCTTGCATTAAAACAACACCAATTCCATTTGCTGAGACATCACATTCCACAATAAAGGTTTTTGTGAAGTATAATGTAGCTAAGACCAATGCTTGCCAAATTGCCTCTTTAAGATGTTCAAATGCCTCAGTTGCTTCTGGAGTCCAAAAAAATGCATCTTTCTTCAGTAATGTTGTTAGAGGTGTTGCTATTCTCCCATAATTTTTAATAAACTTGCGATAATACCTTCTCAACCTGAGAAATCTTCGAAGATGCTTTATGGTTGTGGGCATTTTCCATTCCTTAGTGACTTTAATTTTGTTAGGGTCTACCCTCAACACCCTCATGAGATACAATATGACCCAAATATACCACCTCCTATTTTCCAAAGAAACATGTGGAGGTTTTGCATATAATTATTTCTCTTCCAATAATTTGAGCACCTTGTCAACATGTTGAACATGATCATTCCAAGACTTGGTGTAGATTACTATATCATCAAAAAAATACTAACACAAGTTTTCTAAACGTTGGTTTGAAAATGGAATTCATCAAACCTTGAAATGTTGAAGGTGCATTAGTAAGGACAAAGGACATGACCAAAAATTCATAATGACCCTCATGAGTTTTAAATGTTGTTTTCATAATTTCTTTAGTCTTCATTTTAATTTGATGATACCTTGAACGAAGATCCAACTTGGTGAAGTAAACTTCTCAATGTAATTCATCCAACAATTCATCAATGACAGGAATGGGAAATTTATCTTTAATAGTAAGCTTGTTGAGCTCCCTATAATCTATACATATATGCCATGATCCATCCTTCTTGTGCACCAATACTACTGGATTAAAGAAAGAACTTTGAATAGTTTGAATTATACCAGCCTCTAGCATTTTTGCAACCACATGCTTAATTTCACTCTTTTGGGCATAGGGATATTTGTAAAGTCTGATGTTTGGAGAAACACTTCCTGGAATCAAATGAATAGCATGATCATGATCTGAATAGGCGGGAGGCCTTTGAGAGTTTTAAATACCTTGGAATGATTGTCCAAGGCTTTTTGGAGATCTGGAGAAATAGATGATTTCAATGTTTGAACCTCTTGTGAGCATAATTGTGCAATTATGCTTCGTTGTACTTTCTTCAAAAGATTTGTCATGCCATTAGAGCTGATTATATTTCTTGGTTTCCCTAAGATACCCCTTACTTCAACTTCATTTCCTTCCAAAAAAAAAGTTCAAGAAAAGTTCTTGAAAATTAACAGTTGGCATCCCCAAAGATTGTAACCATTGGACTCCTAATGCAACATCAACAACACCCATTGGAATGGAAATCATTGAACTATTCAATACATATTCCCCCATGGTTAGCTTGATATTATGGCACTTCCTAGAACAATTTATAGTTCATCCATTTGCAATCATCACTTGACACTCTGGTGTTGGATAAAGGAAGCAATTCAATTCATTGGCTATTTTACAATGAATAAAATTATGGGTACTACCCAAATCAATCAACACTATTACCTTTCTCTTCTTGATATATCCTTCTATCTTGAGAGTTTGAGGGGTGGTAATTCCTGCCAATGCATTACAAGATATGATCAAATTCATTTCTTCTTTCTCTGGGGTTGGTTATGTTGGAAAATCAAAGTAGTTATATTAGGGTGTGATCCTCCTTTCTTGATAATTACGTGTGAATGTGTTGGCTTCTTTTATTTATTTATTATATTATATTTCATTGAGCAATTGCCATATTATGTGTGTATGAAGATGAAAAAACAAGAGACACAAGATATATGCATTATGCCAGGGAAAAATCCCCCCTCAAGAGGAAAACCCAGTCAAGATAATTATTCCTTTCAATAGTATTCTTTGAGACTCTTCACCCTAGACAAAGATCAAACCTTCCCTCCACACCAAGTAAGCTTCCTAGATCTTTGACCCCTTTTGACAACTTTGACTAAGTAGCAACTTCCGACAACAATGAGACTTGGAAGACTTCGATCTCCCAAAATAAGGCACGAAACAGAGAGAGACAGGCACCAAAAGTTTGGTTTTCTTCTTCTCCTTAGACTTCCACAAACTCACACTTCCTTTGGCTTCCCGGTAACATACTCCATCTAAAGGTCAAACACAATTTAAACCACTAATTTCTACAGGATTTACCAATTACAATCTAGGCATAAATTATCAATTTAATTCACATATACATACTTGGTTTTTGAGCTTGACGTCGATTTTGTGCTAATGTAGCCCCAATTTCTCCTTATGCCAAATGACCAAATCCTCCCAACCAAGTTGAACACAACCTTGGTACCCAACACGAAAATACTTCCCAATTGGAGTATTACGGCCCTTGTGCCCAAAGTTTTCAAGAATAATTGCTCAACTCTCAAGTTTTGATTCGAATATCCAGCTATGAATCGAATCTTCAGCTCTGATTCAGATCTCCTAATCTCCTTCCAGTCTTTCTTACCCCCAAAATCCCTCCCCAAATGGTTATGCGTACTTGGGATAAATACCCTTCCTAGGCGATCACTACCCTCTTCCACTACCCCTCATCAAATTTTTATTTTACAGCCATAGCTTTACGTGTAATCAGGAGGTGAGGGTACGTATGTTTATATAGTTATGTTTTTTATGTTTAACTTAATAACTTTAACTTTTCATAAAATTTAATTATAATATATAACAAATGAAATAGTTATATATATATATATATATATATATAATATATATATAATATATTAATAATAATATATATTACAAAGGTTTGTTGTATTATCTCGAAATTTTAACTTATAAATATATATTTACACACACACACACACACACACACATATATATATATATGTATTAAAAATAATTAATTTATAACTTTAATTTTATAGTGATCAATATTTACATTAGAAGGATTGGAATTGTAAATTTTATTTAACAACCTTATAAGTACGAAGTATTTAATATGTGCATTTTGAGTGTCGAATTTTTAGGTAATATCTCTCTTCTCAATAATTTAGGTATTTAACCCATTTTTATTCATTTAAACATTTTTCCTAATTATTTAATAAGTATACTAGCACAAGGCATGCAATGTATGCATATGTAGCTATCATATACATACATCGTATGCATGGTAATACTCTTTTGCTTATAGATCGAAATGGGTCATTACACTTTGTACTTCCCTAGCTACTCTTGAGATATCAAACTAGCTTGAGACGTGATGCACCAAATGACTTCCACTAGCTTGTATTTATAGGTTTCTTGTGGGTCGAATTAGGGTCCTTAGGCCGACTTGATGTGGAGGATACATAAATCATAATTGACCCAATACTTAACCTTTTTACATGATTCAAAAGCCCAAGAAGGCTCTCTTTGAATGTATAATGACTATAAACTCAATATTAATCCTAGGAATCCACAATGGGAACTTTGACTAATGTAATGATGACCCAAGCATGAAACCCATGCTTTAATAAGTCATTGTTACAATAATAAAAATTCTTTTCTTTATTGTTTTGACAATTACATTTCATGATGACTCAAATACATTAATTGAAGACCGAACCTAGTTATAATTTCCAACACTCCATCTTAACTAAGGAGGTATTAATCATACAAATACAATAGGAGATATCAAACTATATGAAACAATGAAGAACTTTAGGCACCACAATGCCATGGAATAGATTCTTGACAAGGGAAATATATCCATTAGTCTTTCAACACTTTAGTCACCGCAATTCCACAGACTAGATTCTTGACCAAGGCAATCTATCCAAGTGGGAATAAAGTGGACTCAAGCTTTCAGCCCCTCTAGGTACTACTAGGCTTACTTGCTAACCACCAACCCATGGACATAGGTGTGAATCGATGGTCAGAGCTCTATGAAACACACCAACCTTCCGTACTTTGGGACCTAGACATCAACACAGTGTCAACCAGATGTCCTCCCAGGAAATGCTTCACTCACAAAGCCTCAACAAATCTCTTCCATTTCCTTATCATCAATACAATCAGCAATGTCTAAAAAACCGAGCGCGTTTCTCAGATATTCAAACTTCTTATTCATACGAGCCTTTGTTAGTGTGTCTACTACTTGTTCATTTGTCGAGACATACTCCAACTTCATGATCCCATCCTGCACCAGGTTCCTAATAAAATGGAATTTAATATTGATATGTTTCGTCCTCAAATGAAACACGAGATCTCCAAACATCTTGATACAACTTTGATTGTCACAATTAATCACAGTAGGACCCAGGGACTTCTCGAACAAATCTATCAGAAGATTCCTTAACCAAACAACCTCATTTCCTACTTCACATGCAACCACATATTCTGTTGCAGCACTACTCAACGCAACGAGATCTTGCTTCCTACTCATTGATGAGATCATAACAACTTCCAGATTAAAGCATCCTCTAGTAGTGCTCCTTCCATCGGTCTCACTGCCACCCCAATTAGAATTTGTGAAGCCAATTAGTTTGACTTCCTTACCATCATACTTTAGGTTGTGATATATAGTGCCACAAAGATACCTCAATATATGTTTAGCAACTATTCAGTGATCGTGACGGGGCTCCAATTGAAACTGACTAAGAATGTTTACCTTAAAACATATATCTAGCCTAATATTTACCACATAAATTAGGGAACCCACCAACTGACGATAGGAGGTAGGATCCACGAGATTAGAGCCAGAGTCCCTCAACTTCTTGAGATTGGTGATTATAGGAGTAGTCATCGGCTTGGAATCCATCATCCCAAATTTGTACAACAACTTGATGATGTACTTTCCTTACCCCAAATATATCTCTCCAGGTTTCTGCCATACTTCTAGACCTAGGTAATAGTGCATCAGTCCTAGATCCTTCATTTCAAATTCAGTTGCCAACATCTTCTTACATTCTTGAATTCTTCACTCCACACATGTGATGAATAGATCATCCACATATAGCAGAATAATGACAGGCTCATCATTCACAACCTTGATGTAGAGATTCGGATCAACAGAACTTTTCACAAACCCAATTCTAAGTAGATATGCATCTATCCTTGCATACCATGCCCAAAGTGCTTGCTTCAAGCTATATATGGCCTTCTTAAGTCTGCAAACACGAGAGTCCCTGCTATTAACTTCAAATCCTTCGGGTTGTTTGATATACACTTCTTCATCAATGGTCCCATTCAGAAATGCAGTCTTCACATCCATTTGATGGATATTTCACCCCATTGTAGCAGCCAATGAAACCAACGATCTAATGGTAATGTACCTTGATGTAGGTGCAAAGGTATCTTCATAATCAATGCCTTCCTTTTGAGAGAAACCCCTTGCAATGAATCTTGTTTAATACTTGTCTATACTTCCATCAACTGCATGTTTGATCTTATAGATCTATTTAGATGTAACAATCAATTTGTCACTAGGTCTAGGAATGATTTCCCAAACCCCATTCTTCATGATGGATTGATATTCTTCCTGCATTTCTTTCTTTCAAACCTCTTGATGCGCAACTTCCTTGAATGTAGATGGTTCAACTTCTATCAATTTTATCATATTTGCAGAATAGCCAAAATATATTTTCAGTCTCTTTCTTTCCCTGAAGGTTACTTTCGCAACTTCATGTCCTTCAACATCTTCCAATGTATCTTTCAACCAATTTGGCCTCTTCCTTGTGGTTGGGATGACCACCGATTGAATAGTGTCACTTGGTCCTCCTTCTTTGAGATATGTAGTAGAGTTTTCATGATGAATTTCTTCTTCTTCAAATTTGGAAACTTCTTCATCATCATAATCAATAGTAATATCCTTTGATTTCTTATATGCTTGATTTTCATCAAATATGACATCCCTTCTTACTTCAATATATCTTCCTTCCTTGATGTAGATTCTTTATGCTTTTGAAGAGAGACTATATCCAACAAATATTCCCTTGATACTTGTAGAGTCCAATTTCTTTCGCCTATCTTTCAGAACATGGTTATATGCTAGACTTTCAAAAATTCAAAGGTGATCCACACTCAAATTCTTTCCTATGAATACTTCTTCGGATATTGTATTATCAAGACTCTTATGAAGACTTCTATTTTGAATGTATATGGTTGTCATTACTACTTCTCCCCATAAAAACTTTGGTAGATCTTGATTAAGGAGCATAGTTCTAATGCCTTCTTCAATTGACCTATTCTTCCTTTTAGCCAATCCATTTGTTCAGGATAATAGGGAACAATGAGCTCTCTCTTCACACCTGCTTCCTTACAATAAGCAATCAATTCCTTAGAAGTGTATTCCACACCATTATCAGACCTCAAAGTTTTTATCTTTCTTTTGGTTAGGGTTTCCACTTCATCCCTAAACTCCTTTAACTTATCAAATACTTCATCTTTTGTTTTGAGAAGGTAGAGCCATGTCTTTCTTGAATGGTCAGCAATAAATGTCACATAGTAGAGATGACCTCCAAGTGATTTCTTAGACATGAGCCCTGTTGGCTTGTTGGGGCATGACCCAAGTTCGGAGTTAATTAGCCAAACAAATCCCTATACTACTGGCCCTTTCGGCAATAGTCCACGAAGCGCGGACTGAGGTCTCACCCGAAGTAGTATGGGGTGGGGATGTTGGAACTAAGTTTCCGCGCCCTTGAGATGTTTGAGGGGTTGATTTCGTCCAGCTGCTCGTCCCTACACTCAGGTTGCTTTGCACTTCCCTGGCCGTTGCAGCCCTAACCAAGGGTTGTGGGGCTTCCACGCTGCTAGAGCAGCACTCTGCACTATTTCCCTAAGTTGCACCTGAGATCTTACTTATCTTCCTTCACTAGTTAGTTACCTTCGCATAAATAAGAGCCTTATGTTATATTTATTTATACAACACACATATATAAGTTTGCACAACAAATAAACAGTACACTTTCAATTTATACCCAATAATACATTAAACATGAAAAGATACACAAAAATATGGTAAACTTCTCTTTATTAATTCTTCCAATGGTTACAGACTCGACCTACCCTACGCACTCAGCTGCAGGGGTCCACACACTCAGCTGTGGACTACTAGGCCTTTGTGCATTCAACTGCAAAGCCTTCTCCTACTCTACAACCCAAAGACACACTTTACACTTCGACTGAATCTCTTAGACTCATCATGCTTCTATTCTTCGACTTCCCTATATGTTATCTTTTACTTAGAGCCTTTCTCTATTTATACTATCCCATGGTTCGCAGACCATGGGTGGATCTTTCAAGCCAACATTACATTACAAAACCAAGGGAAAACAACCCTGTGACTCTATTATAACTTCGTGCTCTGCTCCCACAAATCATGGAGTCTTTACAATGGACTTGGTCAAAACTTGGGCTTTAAGCCCCAAAACATGCCTTAGGGGGATTCCATGCCTGATAAGCCCCCAACACAAACATCGTGACTCACCCTCGAGTCACTCTGTCGGCGCGGAGATATTCGCACGAAGTCCCTCCATCTCTGCTCGAACTGTTGAGGTCAGCAGTGCACTGAGTGGTTGCCTATTGGATTCCTGTATGCGTTGTTCCGAGACCGCGGTGTCGGAACTGCTTCCCTAGACCTGTTCCTACATCCCCTGCATTTGTGCGAGCTTGCCTTCAATTGTTGTTGTGATGGTGAAGGCCTCATCAATCCAAGGCTGAACGCCCTCCTTCAGGACTGCTTCTTTGTGTCATGCTGCGTCCACCAGTTCTTTCAGCGCTTTGGCCTGTTGCATTCACGCAAGCCTCTAGGTGAGGGCCACTATCTGCACAGTTCCTTTGACATTGTCATACTGCTACTGGAGTTCACGTGCCTCCGTCTCTAAGTGCTAGATGTTGGGGTCCTCCTGCAGATTTGTGAGGACCTCAAATGATTCCTCCAACATTCTGGTGCAGTCCCTTATTGCACTGCTGATCTCATCCAGCCCTGCTGTAATAGCGTTGGCATGTTGTTCTCTTACTTCCGAAGGGGTGGACGACTACACCTTCAACCGCAGCTCTGTGATCTGAAGGTTTAGCTTCAGCTGAACCTTAGTCATTTCTTCTCATGCCTTGTGCACCCCTGCTGGTAGCCTGTGCAAGCGCACCTCTGCTGGTGTGTCTGCTGGGATGGCAAGCTTAGGAATGCTTTGACAGGCTTCTTCCAGTACCTGTACCAGCTGCAGATTCTGAGACAACACTTCATCGTGTTGCAAGCTCAACTATTCCATGTTGATCTTTTGCTCGCTTAGTACTTGCAGCGCGCGACTCTCCCTAGCCCGTAGTTCTGCAATAATCCCATCTTGGAGAACGTATAATGTCTCCTGTGGGAGTGCAGCCATGTTGATCCCAATACCCTTCAATGCGCAAATCGTAGGCCTGTCAACCTCATTTGTTGTCACTAGTGCCCCTTCCGGCAGCACTATTGTATTTGTTGTCCGAGCGCGCAGCATCTGCTTTGTTGTAGTTGTCCCTATTGTGAGGCTAGTCGAAAGGGTACCAGCCTAAGGAGTGCACACCTGCAACTCCTGCAACTACGCTCTAAGGGCCCCCAACACAATCTGGTTCTCTTGCGCAAAATTCTGGACAGCCTCGGAGGTGACATTGCACATTGTCTCGCCGATGTCATGCAGATCACCTTCAGTAAGGGTAATCGGGTCAATAGACAACTTTGATGCCTTGACCTTCTTGTGCAGTCCTATCCGCTCGCTCAGGCGCTAGCGCTTTAGCTGTGTTGATGTGGTTTGTGGTCCACACCTCCCTCCTCTTCCTCTGCTTCCTCCCCATGTGAAGGTGACTTTTGGCCCTCGTGCGCCTTCTCGGCTACTTGCTACGTTATTGTTCCTGCTGCGGCCTTTTTCTGTTTTGCTGCTGTCTGTGGAGCATCCCGCGCCTCCTGCGCTTCTGCTACCGCTGCCTCCTCCCTTCTCTTCTCTGCCAACTACGCTATGCGCAGTTTGTCCTCCTCTTTCTTCCTTTGCGCCGTAGGCTTCTCCATTGTCGCGATGTCTAGAGCGTGCCACTTTGGCAGCCATGTCTATAGTACGTCAAAGATTACGTCGTCTGTGGCTACAAAGGGTAGCTCTCTCCATTGCTTGGTCGAGTCCTTGTGCACTCTAATGTATATGTTATGGAGGTCCACTTTAAACTTTGCAAAACTTTGCAGGTTGTTGTAGACAGTGGGTGATAACCGGGGCTTGCAGTTAATCCCCATTCTAAGGTTCATTTCCATGAACACCCAAAATATCTTACTATCACAGATCTGGTTTGCATCCTTTCTGGCTTAGAGCAAAGCGTACTTCGTGGCCTCTGGCAGATCCCTGTCAATTGTAGGGAAATGACCGTCCTATGAAAATTCCCCTGCCACGAGCACTATGGACAGCAGAAGCCATGCATAGTGGAACGTTTTTCCTTGTTTCTAAGCTTCGCGACAATTTTCCAAGAATTCCTTGCAGAGGAACTCAGACCAGTTAAACTAGACCCCCTCCGCGCATAGCTCAGCAAGTGCCACCACCGGTGCAGGTACTTTGTCCGCGTGACACTTGCACATAACCTTACTCACCAGTATCTGGGTCGCCACCTTAACTGCTTTGTTGTTGATCCTGGATATGGCGTAACCCCTTTTCTTCTTCTCCAGTTTATATTTCTTCTTCACGGCCTCCGCAATGGCCAAGTCACTGCTTTTCCCCTCCGAGCTAACTGCGGGGTCATCTTCTTTGCAGGGAAGCGAGGTAATGCGATGAATCAAGTGGCCCATGATGGGGATGGACTCCTCCAGCCACAAGCACCCACCATGCACCAGGCAGAGTAGCTACTTGATGATGAAAATTATTATTGGGGCGCGGTGGAATTGCGGCACCCAAAGCAGGTTTAGTAGCCCTACCTTTTCCACTCTGTGCAACAACTTTCGTGGCTCTAATTCGGTAACCCCCGTTGCAGTGTTCTGATTAGGCTTCATGAGCTGCGCAATCTCTAGGTGAGGGAACTTCTCATGGTCAACGAGATCCCAATCTTCAAATTTCAAGCTAGGCACCCGTCCCAGGTGCGTGCCCTAAAAAATGATGTCCTCTGGGAGGAGCAGGGTATGGAGAGAGCTCTTACTCTCGTCAAGATCCTTGGGCACTTTAACCTTCCCCTTCCGCAGGGGGATATAAGTGGGCAACTTTGTTGGAGGGTGTGCAGGCTCAGTTTCCTCCTCCATGCCTTCGTCCTCGTGTTCTTCGATGATAAGGTCCTCCAGTTCTTTCTCCTCTTCGTCGGTTTCTACGTTAACGACTTTCCCCTTCTCCTCCGTTGTCAGCTTGGTGCGAAGCGGATTTCGCGGGGACACTCGTACTGGAACCATCGACTGTTTTTATTTCTTTGGTCTTGGCATGCGTGGTGATCTAGGGATTTCTGCCACAATCCCAGCGCCTTCAGGGGTATCCCCTATAGTCAGGGCTTACACAGCCTCTTCAGCAGTCATCTCTGTGATTTCCATAACTTTCTCAGATGTTACCATCGTCTCCGAACAAAAATCTATCACTCACGTACTCAGGGGCTCAATCAACGTTCTGCACAGGTCAAACAGGGCTCTACTCAGGCTACGCGGGCTATACAACAGCGCAATTCACAAATGACCAAGTGTTGTTTGTTGGGCAGCCCTTTGTAATTTATAGCGCCTTTTGAATTTGAATTCAACTATTCCCCTCAAATCTGGTTCATTAATGCTCCCTTGGCGGTAGATTTTCCCAAATCTTGCCCATATAACGCATCTTAAATGCTTGTCGCCCACTCCATTTGGTCTCAAGTCGAGCATCTCATTGTGAATAATGACTCCAATGGTCACTTTTCGGCCAACCTGTGTGGTAGTGCAACCCCCCTTGCAGAGTCACGGACCTTGTGACACTTTACTCCTGCGCGCAGCTCCAACATTACATAGCACTCTGACATAATAGTTTATAGTCCCACGCCTCCTTTCAACTGCCTAGAGGGTTAAGACTGTACTTCCCTCATCTAGTCAGGTGGCCGCGCCACTTGTATATGATTTCCTCCGGTCATCCATCACTCTTCCTAGAAAATACCCACCTTTTATAATCACTGGTGGCATAGTGCAATTTATCATCTACAGCACACCACTCTGGTTGATTCACTTAGTAATATGTGGTCCAAGCCAAGACATCGGACTGATCAATTTGCAACGATAGTCCTCAAACTTGTTAGCGTGATCGTGCGCACCTTATTTTATCACCCTGATCTTCTTATCGAGAAAATCTTCCTTTATCTCGTCCTCCAGCTTCTTGACTTCCGCTTCTACCATAGCGCTTTTCTCCCTTAATCGCACCCTTTCTTTCCCAAGTTCTTGGAGCCTAAAATTTCCCTGTTGGATTTCTTCCTTAGGTCCCAAGCATTTTTCTTCATTCGGTTGTGCGATCCCTTCTTCCAAGGTTTCGCGAACAGTCGTATCTACTGGTGCTGCAATGCGCGGACTAGGCATTTTATGCTCTATAGGGATTACAGCGTTCGCGCCATACTCCAGCCTCGAAGGTGCCTGCATCGTCAATTTCTTGCACGTGGTCCTATAAGCCCATAGAACCACTGGTACGTGCAGGTCCCAGTCAGTCTGCTGGGTATTGTGGACCTTGTTCAATGCTTTGCATACTTCATTAAAGGCTCCTGCATGGATAACCTTCTGCGCACTTGGTCTTTCCATACTCCGTGGTTCTAACTGAAGGGTCCGTTCGCACCATTTCCTCGCCCGCACCTGCTTACTGACCGTGTCTCCTAATGCGAAGACTGAGTGCATCCGCGCAAGTTTCGTACATATGCCTGCATCCATCTAGACAAGTAGGCGCGCAAACTGTCTTATTCAACAATCTTGTCTGTTAATCACATCTGGGGCTTCCCAAACCGTATGCGCATCATCCTCCTGCATTCCCGTTAGTCCTCAGAGCTTCTTTGGTGCATACCCCACCACCTCGTGGGCTGTAGAAATTTTGAATAATATGACACTTATTCAGAGAGATTATCCTAATTATACACTATTTGCAGAATCATGCATAATGCATAACCTCCTCTACGTTGATCATCAATTTGCAGTATTAAAGAAACAATTGCATGCGCACATTGAAGCATCAATCACACATATCAACACAGTATATCACGGGGAAAGCATACAGCTGAAAATCCCCAACTATCTGTATATTATATTGATTGAAAACATGTAACAATACATAGTACAATACTCCTCGCAAGTACTCAGCACTATTTCCACCTGTGACACACAAACTAGCTCAGATTTGAATCAATCACTGGCTCAAATCTCCTCCGCTGCTTGCCTGCCTCCACTGCACAATCCTACATGAGAATAGAATGAAGAATGGTTGATCCAAACTCGTATTTCTCTTGTGTAACACTACACAATCCTCATTGGCAATCTCAATCCACTGATTGTGCAAATCACATGCACAGCTATAGTCACAACTGACAGCTGTCTTGCCCTTTCACTCATCTCTAACACTTATCTCCACTGAAATGTCCATGCACTGAGTTAACTGATGTATTCCTCAGTTGATTCATGAGTTAATAATTAGTGAATTAATTAATAACTAATTCACATCACTCATCACTAGTGTATTTGTTAGTTAGACCAAATACAACTAGTTCAACTAAGTCAAACTGAACACAACTCCATCAACTCCTCATTCAACTCCACCAAACTCAATCACTAAAGTTCTAACTAAAGTCCTTCATGCAATAGCTCAACTAACCCATAAGAAAATCATATTTCCTTCTGGCAGTTGCATGTGCCACATCCGTATCTCGAACTGAAGTGCTGCAAGAGGATAAGATAATGTTTATAGTCTAAATATTATTAAGAGCTAATAATATTCGACTGTTCTATTTTTAGGCTGGCAGTCTAAAAATAAACTCCGCCCATATGTCTAAAAATAGAGGTCCATCTATTTTTACCAACATGACCAATCATCCATAAATAGCACCCTGCAACTCATATACCATGATCCATATGTCTAAAAATAGACTTTGTGCCAAAAATAGCCCACGGGCACACTTAGTGAAGGTGACTTCTTTTCACTAAGCTCCATCATCTTGTTGCATTTTCAACACTCCCTCTCAACAAGATATGGATTATCTGCAACCCCTATCCTGTCTTTGTGGTATTCGAATTTGCTCCTGGTGAGCGCCTTCGTCAAGATATCAGCATCCTGATCCTCCTTGGGAATATATGAAAGTAACATGATTCTCCGCTGCACACAATATCTGATATGATGGTACCCGATGTCGATGTTTCTGTCCGTTGGGTTCCCTGCCCAATCTGCATCCGTGAAACCACATAGCTTCACGTCATCCTCCTGTCTGTACCAATCTCTGGATCGTGGTACATCGGGTCGTGTATTGACCAGATACATAAGCGACCCCACCAACTGTCGATAAATAGTGGCATCCACTACCTCTGCTGAAGTAGCATCCTCCTTCCTCCAATCTCCAAGAAGAGGAGTATCAACAAGCTTGCAGCCATGCATGTTGAACTTCTCCAGTATCTCCCGGGCATACTTACCCTGAGAAACAAATAGTCCATCACTGCGTTGCCAAATTTCCAATCCCAGGAAATAATGAAGGAGGCCCAAGTCCTTCATCTCAAACTCTCGAGCAAGATCCTCCTTGCCTGAGAGTATCAACAGCTCATCTCCCGTTAGAATCAAATCATCTACATAAAATACAATGATAAGCAACTTACCCTCCACCACAATCTGGTATAGGTTAGGATCCGCCTCACTCTTGGAGAATCAAAGTCCAGTGAAATAACTGTCTATCCGTGTGTACCAAGCACGAGGTGCTTGTTTCAACCCATACAACGCTCTCTTGAGCCTGCACATATGCGACTCGCTGCTGAAGATCTCAAAACCTTTGGGTTGCTCTATGTACACCTCCTCCTCAATGACTCTGTTGAAGAACACAGTCTTCACATCCATCTGATGGATGTGCCACCCCATCTGCATCACTTTGTAGATCCATCTCGAACCCACCACTGATTTCCCCTCCGGTCTTGGGACAATCTCCCATGCACTGTTTCTGACAATCGAATCATACTCTTCCACCATGGCATCTACCCATGCGGGATCCTCCACAACTTCCTCGAAAGAGGATGGTTCAGTCACGACACATTTGCTCACAAGAGCCATGTATTCAGTGTACTGATCAGGTGACTGTCTCTGTCTGCGTTGCGCTGTAGGTGGTCCTACAACCTTCTCTGCATCTTGAGCCAGTCACTCAGCTTCTGTAGTGCGTTTTCGCCCTCTGATGGTTGGCGCTGCATGAGTGGTCTCTTCCACTCCATGAACTTCATCTTGTGGTTGATCCACATCCTGAAGTTCATCCTTAGGAACTAATAGCTCCTCATCTGCATGCAAGTGTGGCTCCCTCTCAAGCGAACACTTCATGGCTTTCTCCTCCTGAAATTTTATATCCCGTCGCACAACAGCGTTGCAACTGTCTCGAAAACACACATGATAGTTGTGGGGCATATCAGTGTACCCAATAAATATCCCAACCTCTGCAGTCGGCTCCAGCTTCTTCCTGGCATCCTTCGTCCAATGCATGTAAACATGAGAACCAAAAATCCTCAAATGGGAAATATCAGTCCTCTTACCGGAATAAGCCTCGTCGGGTGTACTCATGCCAAGTATCTTGTGAGGACAACGGTTCTGCACATATACTGCAGTATTGCATGCCTCTGCCCACAAGTGAAGGGGTACGCCCTGATCATGCAACATCGCTCGTGCAACACCTACGATCGTTATGTTCTTCCGCTCAGCAACCCCATTCTGTTGTGGGTTATGGGGAGCTATGAGTTCTCTTTGAATCACTTCTGCGCTGCAGAAGTCCTTGAACTCGCCAGAGATGAATTCATCACCATTTTCGCTCCTAAGAGCCTTCACCTTCTTCCCTGATTCCTTCTCGACCAGTGCTTTGAACTCACAGAACTTTGAGTATGTCTCGCTCTTCTTCTGCATGAAGAAGATCCAACACTTTCGAGAGAAATCATCAACAAAGATCACATGGTACCTGTGCTTTGTTGTCGAAGCTACTGAGAAAGGTCCACACATGTCGATGTGAATTCTCTCAAGGATCGTCGTGGCACGACTATCCTTCTCATGAAAGGTGGCTTTCACAAATTTTCCCAAAATACACCCCTTGCACTTATCTGACTGCACAAGAGTGCCTTTAGGAAGCCCTGTAGAAATCTGCTGCAATATCTTCAAGGCTCCATGGTGAAGGTGGCCCAATCTCCGGTGCCACAGCTCGCCATCATCCCGGCTCACCACTCCTTCTGCCTTGCATGCCATTGCTGCGCAGCCATCTACATGTAAATGATAAAGGTTCTTAACTCAAACCCCTATCTTTCGGGTTTCTCCAATTGTCTTACTGCGCAGGAAAGCCTTTCCCTCGCTGAAAACAACATCATATCCCTTGTCTTCTAACATCGCCACAGAGATAAGATTCTTCTTCAATCCTAGAACATGCATCACTTCCTTCAATACGAAGGGTTTACCAGATTCCCTCTCAAAGGAAATGGTACCGATACCGGTCGCACTATATCTACCATCATCGCCCATCTCGACGTGCACTCCAAGATCTTTCTCATCCAGATCAGAAAGCAAATCTCGATCTCCTGTCATGTGAAAAGACGCACCACTATCCAAGAACCATACCGATCCCATCACACTTGATACCAAGCATGTGATTAGTGAAAAATCCAGCTCAAACTATGACACTAAGGCCTCTCCCGCTGCAAATCCAGCAGCTTGCTTATTTTTCTTCTTCTACGGACAATTTGTGGCATAGTGTCCGTGCTGGTGACAGTGAAAGCACTTCACCTTGGACATGTCCTACTTCTTTCCTTTCACACCGGAATGAGAAGCTTTCTTGTCTTCCCCTTCTTTGCTTTGGCATCCAAAGCGCAATTTTCTTCATCAGATGCCTTTGATGAAGATCCGTCCCTGGTATTCTGCTTGATCTCCTCTTGCACAAGATCCGACCAAAGTCTCTCCCATCCTGGCAATTTCTCCCGACCATTGACAAAGTCCTGATAGGAATGCCAACTCTTCGGAAGACCAAGGAGAGCCAAGCTCACCAAGTCCTCATCATCGACAGTCACCCCCACACTTCCCAGCTCATCTCGGCATTGGGTGAACTTCTCGAGATACTTGGGCATACTGTCGCCTTTCTCACACTTTATGTTTCTGATTTTATCCTTGAGCGCCAACTTCCTCTGGTCGCTCTTGCTTTGGAATAGATTTGTCAACGCTTTCCACATCAAGTATGGAGAAGCCTTTCCATGGAGGTTGGACACAATGTGATCCCTCACGCCCTCCAACAGAATCCTTCGACAATTTGCTGTCTTCTTTTGCCAATCCCCGATTTGAGCAGCATCAGTAGGTTTTGGGACATCCGCATCTATGAACTCCTTCAACCCATTATCATCTAACACCGCCTCCATCCTATCCTTCCATGCAATATAGTTCGAGCTGCCTTCAAGGGCTTACTCCAATCGCAATCCGTGAAAGACATTCAACTTTGACACCAATAAAACACTCTGCAAATTCGAATTCCACCAGCTCAAAACTCAACTGCTTCTTATCTAAAATTCGTGAGAACAAAGTATTTCTTGTACAAAGATAGATTGTATGGGAATTCACCAGATATCTCACTTTCCAAAAGAAGGATGAATCTAGAGGCTACCTGGCCTGATTACAGACTCTGCCTGAAGAAATAGAATGTAAACACTTTCTGAATAATAGATCCGATGATCAACTACACTCTGATACCATGTAGAAATTTCATGAAAAATATGACACTTATTCACAAAGATTATCCTGATTATACACTATTGCGGAATGCATGCATAATATGTAATCTCATCTACGTTGATCATCAATTTGCAGTATTACAGAAACAATCACATGCGAATATAGAAGCATCAATCACACATATCAACACAGTGTTTCATGGGGAAAGCATAAAGCTGAAAACCCCCAACTATCTGTATATTATATTGATTTAGATCATTTAACAGTACACAGTACAATACTAGATCCACCTGTTACACACAAACTAGCTCAGATCTGAATCAATCACTGGCTCAAATCTCCTCCGCTGCTTGCCTACCTCCATTGCGCAATCCTGCATGAGAATAGATGAGAATGGCTGAACCAAACTCGTATTTCCCTTGTGTAACACTACGTAATCCTCATTGGCAACTCAATCCCACTGATTGTGCAAATCACATGCACAACTATAGTCACAACTCACAGCTGTCTTGCCCTTTCACTCACCTCTAACACTTGTCTCCACTGAACTGTTCATGCACTAAGTTAACTGATGTATTCCTTAGTTGATTTATGAGTTAATAAGTAGTGAATTAATTAATAACTAATTAACATCACTCAACACTAAGATATTTGTTAGTTAGACTAAATACAACTAGTCCAACTAAGTCAAACTGAACACAATTCCATCAACTCCTGATCCAACTCCACAGAACTCAATCACTGAAGTCCTAATTGAAGTCCTCCATGCAATAGCTCAAGTTAACCCACAAGAAAAGCGTATTTCCTTCTGGCAGTTGCATGTGACACATCTGTAGCTCAAACTGAAGTGCTCCAAGAGAATAAGATAATGTTTATAGTCCAAATATTATTAAGAGCTAATAATATTCGACTGTTCTATTTTTAGCCTGGCAGTGTAAAAATAGACTCTGCCCATATGTCTAAAAATAGAGGTCCATCTATTTTTACCAACTTAACCAATCATCCACAAATAGTATCCTGCAACTCATAGACCATGATCCATATGTCTAAAAATAGACTTGCACCAAAAATAGCCTGCGGGCCCACTTAGTGAAGACTACTTCTTTCCACTAAGCTTCATCATCTTGTTGCATTCTCAACAATTTTTATTAAAAGATCTTTTAATGAATAGTTTTTTATTTTTATTATTATTAATAGATTGTGCATAATGTTATTATAATGATTAATTAGTTTAATTAATTAATGGGTTCGTTAAAAAATTTAAGCATTATATTTCTTAATTCTATTAATTATTATAATTAGTTAGTTAGTTAAATAATTTATGATAATTAATTTTTATTTTATTATTGATAAAAGATAAATTTATTTTATTTTATTAAGATCACTAATTTTAATTAGTTAATTAGTTCGTAGATATTATAATTAGATACTAATTATTATTGTAAATGCTTAAAGTTAAATTGAATTTAATTTGATTGTGATTGCTTAAAATTAATTCTTATTGTAAATGCTTAAAATTAATAGATTGTAAATGTTTTAAAATTAATTTTATTGTAAATTAATAGATTATGTATAATGTTATTGTAATGATTAAATAGTTTAATTAATTCATGGATTTTAATTTTTTTTGTTATTATTATATCTTAATTCTAATTAATTAGTTAATAATTATGAGAATTAGTTTTTATTCTATTATTAATAAATGATAGATTGAATTTCTTTTATTGTAATCACTAATTTTATTAGTTTAACTAAGTAAATAGTTCATAGATATTATAATTAGATACTAATCATTATTGTAAATGCTAATAATTATTATTGATAATTAATTATTTTTTATCTTATTATAGGGTAACTTGAAATTATTTTATTAATTGATTAGTAAATTAATAAATAGATATACAGGTTCAGGATGGTGAATTCAGGAAAGAGTAGCAGTAAGGGTGGACAACTCGGAACAGGCTCCAGGAAGCAGCTTGCACGGAAAACAACAAAGGTTGAACTGCAGATCCTAGTGAGGAGAAACGCTAGGCATTTCAAGAAGGGACGCAATGATAAGGGGGTTAGAGGCGGTGCAGCCTGCTGCGTTGTTGCTGCCCAGGGAGAACTGGCTACCGTAAGGTCAACTCTGGACAGAACATCCTCCCGTCGGACTGCATGCATAGCCCATTGCATGGATCTATCATCAAAGGTCACACAGGCTCGTATTGGAGCTTGGAAAGAGGAGCTCTACCTTGCAACTGGCCACATCATAGATGTCTGTCAAACTGCATGAATTTTCCATGAGCATACCAATAAGTGCTGGAAGGCAGCACACGAGGAGCCAACCATGGAATATAGCCCAGATCTGGGTCTTCAAATAACTGAGGCAGCCATAGTAAAGATGGAAAACGTCGCAGAAAAGGGTAGTGCTATTGCTGCTGCCGTCGAAGGCATCGAAAGACAATTCGGAGACGCTCTGGTCAACGCTCAAAGACTGGCGAAACTGGACTTGGATTTGTCTGCTGTTGGTTGGAATATCTTCCTCTCTTGAACCAGCCAGATTTGCCTGAAGAGACACATGCATTTCAGATCCAAGTCAATCTCTCGGGCAAAACAACAATGCTATGGGTACGAGCAACAGATCTCGTGCAAGATCTTTTGCAAAAAATAGAACACCAGATGGGGATCCCTGCCTCTTACCTCAGATTGCTATATATTGTAAGCAACTTATGAATCCCCTTCCTCTCTTCTCTTACAACATTCATAAGGACACTTCTATTGTGGCTACCCTTCGTTTAAGAGGTGGTTCCTTTAGGCAGACCTCCTCTACCCCTTCTTTCTCTTATAAAGATGCAGTCTGCAAAGACACTGCCCAACCACAACCCTCTGCGAAAGCAGCCCAACCATCTGGGGCTCCAAAGCCATTTTTGGTAGACAAATTGGAGGAAATTCCTTCCATCGATCTCTCTCATCCTGGGATTGATGATTGCTATCAACTTTTTGTAGAATCCGCACTCATATGCAGATTTAATGGGCTCTGGCCTCGCACATCAAATCTATACCAATGGATCCATACCAATTGGACTAAAAAAGCAAGATCTACTTATGTTCAAAAGGATTCTTCATTGTGGCTTTTGACTTAAATGAAGATTACCAGAAGGCCTTAACGAGAGACCCTTGGTTCTAGGGCACAGCTGGGCTTTTTCTCACCCCCTGGTTTCTAGACTTCGACCCTTCTATAGATGTCATCATCAAGATTCCCATTTGGGCCAGGCTCCTGAATCTTTCGGCGCATCTATGGCACACCCTATCTTCTTAGCCATTGCAAACACTTTAGGATGCTACCTAGCTGTATATTCTTCTCGAAAGGAAAATGGAATCTACACCTATGGCAGAATTTGTGCAGAAATAAATATTAGCAAAGGACTGTTGGATCAGATTAATCTCAAGTATGGCGATTTCCACTGGACTCAAACCTTGGATTACGAGAATACAGCCTTCCGTTGCCACCATTGTCATCAAACGGGGCACCTCCAGAGTTCCTGTACCTAGTTCCTCGAAAAAAAGAAGAATCTGAATCGCAAACCCAAATCCAAAAGCTAGAATCCATGTGTGCCTCCCCCTCCTATGGACGATATCGATTCCTCTAGTTCAGATGA
>APFE031493282.1:39632-143773 GCA_000404065.3 Pinus taeda | reverse complement strand
CACTTATTCATAGAGATTATCCTGATTATACACTATTTGCAGAATCATGCATAATACATAACCTCCTCTACGTTGATCATCAATTTGCAGTATTAAAGAAACAATTGCATGTGCACATTGAAGCATCAATCACACATATCAACACAGTATGTCACGGGGGAAACATATAGCTGAAAACCCCCAACTATCTGTATATTATATTGATTGAGAACATGTAACAATACATAGTACAATACTCTTCACAAGTACTCAGCACTATCTCCACCTGTTACACAAACTAGCTCAAATCTGAATCAATCACTGGCTCAAATCTCCTCCGCTGCTTGCCTGCCTCCACTGCGCAATCTTGCATGAGAATAGAATGAATAATGGCTGATCCAAACTCGTATTTCTCTTGTGTAACACTACGCAATCCTCATTGGCAATCTCAATCCACTGATTGTGCAAATCACATGCACAACTATAGTCACAACTGACCGCTGTCTTGCCTTTTCACTCATCTCTAACACTTGTCTCCACTGAACTGTCCGTGCACTGAGTTAAATGATGTATTCCTCAGTTGATTCATGAGTTAATAATTAGTGAATTAATTAATAACTAATTCACATCACTCATCACTAATGTATTTGTTAGTTAGACTAAATACAACTAGTTCAACTAAGTCAAACTGAACACAACTCCATCAACTCCTCATTCAACTCCACCAAACTCAATCACTTGAGTGCTAACTGAAGTCCTTCATGCAATAGCTCAAGTAACCCATAAGAAAAGCATATTTCCTTCTGGCAGTTGCATGTGCCACATTTGTAGCTTGAACTGAAGTGCTCCAAGAGAATAAGGTAATGTTTATAGTCCAAATATTATTAAGAGCTAATAATATTCGACTGTTCTATTTTTAGACTTGCAGTCTAAAAATAGACTCCGCCCATATGTCTAAAAATAGAGGTCCATCTATTTTTACCAACATGACCAATCGTCCACAAATAGCATCCTGCAACTCATAGACCATGATCCATATGTCTAAAAATAGACATAGTCTAAAAATAGACTTTGCGCCAAAAATAGCCTGCAGGCCCACTTAGTGAAGGCGACTTCTTTTCACTAAGCTCCATCATCTTGTTGCATTTTCAACATGGGCGTAGCATGCAATACCCATTTCAAAGCTTCGAAATGTTATTGTTCTGGCACCTCACTTTCAAATCTCTTCAGGAAGTCATCTACTTCACTTAACCCATCATACATAAGCAGATCCCTTACCTCCGTCGATATGTAGTGTAGCGATTTCGTCATCATGTTACAGTTCAGCGTGGTTACCTCATGTAATTGTTTCTACCATCGTTCTATTTCCTCGTCCAAATCCAATGTGTAGGATCTTTCGCATTCCCATGAGATTTGTCCATCCGCGGTCAGATTCACCAAGTCTTGCTCTCGTGCGGTTATCTTATAGATGTAGTCCAAGTCTTCGTCACTGTCGTAGTCGTGCACCGGCTCTGTGTAGCGTAATCCTTCTACAGGGTCCAAAGGTACAACTATGCACAAAGACTTTTTTTCAAAAATCTTCTTGTGCTTCTTCATATTTATCACCCCATTCATGTCAGTGCCCCAATCTATTCCTAATAGTGCGGGGTCGGGATTGTTGTCATCAACAATCTCTATCACTTTGAAATCTGCTAGTGTGCTTTCTCCTTCGATATCTACTGTGATTCCCTACAATCTCCCCATAGGTAGGATCTTTTGTTGGTTCGCCTTTCACAGTTGGATAGGATACCATTGCAGCGTAGGCTTTCCCATGCGTTCCCATGTCTGCTTCGGCAGCACGTTCGCGTCTAGTCCTAGATCGAGAATCACTTGGTCCATCTGAGATTCCCTAATTTGCGCGGTGAATCTCATCACCCTTCTCGTTCGCATCGTGTACTTTTCGAGCTTCCGGACTACACGCAGTTCTCCTGGCGCGGTCCCAACACATCTATTTATGAGTTCCTGCAACCCCTTTACAGCCTTGCTATCGCGCAACAACTTCATGCATGTTTTCAGGAATGTTGTAAGCATTGATGGGTCCATTTCCAGCTCCGGTATGTCTTTACCTCTTGAAGTGGAGGCATCAGCAAAGCTCTTCTTGGCTTCCATGAAGGTTTTCTTAATGTGCTATAAATCAAACTCTGGTTCCTTCATTGGAGCCTTGCAAACCAAAGTACTTTCTTCGGGTTGCTTTCCTTTGTCATCCCCTTGCGTAATTCCACTTTGGAGCACAATATTTACATTAAGGTCTTCCTCACGTGGCTCAGACCTCATCATTTGCAGGTTCTGAGTTGGGGGAGGTTGGAGCACTCATTTATCGTGCAACCTTGCTATTAGTGTGGGACAATGCTCCGTCTCATGATCACACAATGTACAATACAAGCATGATGGTCATGTTGGATTCATACAATCACAAGCATAATGTCCTAGAAATCCGCAATTGTAACATATCAGTTGTCTACGACCTCTTCCAGGTCCTCCTTCACCTCGGCCTCGTTCGTGTCCTAGAAATCCAGTTCGTGCCATCCCTGCGTTTTGGTCAGCGGCCTGCGTTTTGGCCTGAACTCTATAGCTAGGAGTCTGATCCATCATCAGCTCATAACTTCTACAGGTGCGCTCATCATGTCCCACTGACCTACAAAAATTACAGAACAACTATTGTGAATTCTGCGTGTACTTCTGCAATAAATGGCAGTTATCTATAGCATGCTTTCCTCCTATCTGACAAATCGTGCACCATAATGCAGGCGCCGCGCTCGGTCCTACTTGTGCCTCTAGTCTTAATGGCATTGGTCCTCCTCCCGCGAGGTAATTTGCAAACACCGGGCAGTGGTCCTTGTCATGTCCTTGACCCCTGCACTTTACACACCGTACCTCATCGCGCACTTCTGGGCGAGTTGTCATGTCTTGTTTCAAACTCTTCATCTCAAAGCACAAGTTTTTTAGCTGCGCGTGAATCTACTGAACTCCCGGGTTGGGATCCTGTATCCGAGTCTCGTGCAATCTCATCGCGACCTCCAGGGCCTCGACGTGAGTTGTTAGCCTCTGTTGTGACAGTGCGTTCCTTAGATGCGGCGTTAATGATGTTACAAACCATTCGCGGTGTTGTCCATCTGTCAACGTCATATTAGCTTCGCGAATTGTGCACTTTAGTCTCTGATCCAACTCCCAAGGGGTCTCGCCTGGTAGCATTGTAATTTCCTTGAACCCAATGATCGATTGTGCCTCTGACTTCAACCTGCTAAATTCTTTGTTTAGCGCAGTTTGAATATCTACAATCCCTGCGTTCGAATTGTCATTGGAATGCTTAATGTACTAGGTCAGCGCGCGATCCTGTAGAGCACTGACCAATGTCACTTTCTTTATATTGTCATTCGTGATTCCTTGTGCTTCCCATACAGCTTTTATCACAAACCAAAACTGGTCTGTATCTTCATTCCCTACTCCTTTGAACACTGGCAACTTTATTGCGCTTGCCATACTGATTCGCGGTGGTGGCGGAGGTGGTATGGGCGAAGATGGGGGTGAAGACAGTGAAACTGGTGGCGGTGTGGGTGGGGGTGGTATGTGCGGAATTCTCTGCCTTATCAAATTGATCGCACTTCTTGGTGAGACCTTCGCAAGCTCTTCCTCACCCCCTCGCGGAGGTGAAATCAAGGGGCTAGTTTTTAGTTCTATACTACCTTCGTTTCTGTATATTCTCCCACTTCGTGTAGCCCCAAACATCAATTTGTTCGCATAACCCGTTTTTCACACAATAGCATTTTAATCCAAGTGTTTGAAGATTTAATGTACTTACCTCACGACCCTTTGAGGAAGCGTTGTTCTGCCTCGCTATAGCTGACTAACGTATCTACCACGAACTCAGTGATGAATCCTCCTATAATTCGATCAAGCCAGTGATCAACATCACGCGCGATCTTATCCTCCGATGCTTCCAATCTGCGCACCAATTCTGGAGTCCACACAATAGGTCTCTCGAGCTTACACCTTCCTTAACTCTCTGCTAGCTTCGCGATCCACTTGTAAAGCTCAGTAGGGAAAGATGCGAAGAAAATTTCGTGGATCTTTGTGTATAAGTAGCAGTCTAACCACTCTTCTTTTAATAGTCACGGGTTCCTGTTCTCCTACGCCGCAAACTCATGAATCTTCCTATCCAGCCAATCTTCAATTCCTTTCTTTGTCGGATTCCTGTGATACGACATCAGACACCTCTATGCAGATCCCAGTGCCAGCAACAGAACCATTTGTTGGCTTGTTGGGGCCTAACCTAGGTTTGGAGTTAATTAGCCAAACAAATCCCTATACTACTGGCCCTTTTGGCAACAGTTCGCGGAGCGTGGACTGAGGTCTCACCCGAAGTAGTATGGGGGGTTGCTGGAACTAGGTTTCTGCACACTTGAGATGTCTGAGGAGTTGATTCGGTCCAACTGCTCATCCCTATGCGTAGGTTGCTTCGCACACTTCCATGGCCTTCGCGCCCTAATATACTTGCCTTCGCACAGCCCTAACCAGGGGTTGTGGGGCTTCTGCACTGTTGGAGCAACACTCTGCACTATTGCCCTAAGTTGCACCTGAGATCTTACTTGTCTACCTTCACCAGTTAGTTACTGTTAGCTCTGCTATAGGTTGCTGATATTCAAAGAAGCTGGAGTAAGCTTGGTCCTCGGTTTTGGCTCAAAAGAAGCCTATGCCAGTGTGTTCCCACCACCCTTCAGCTTACTCATCCTCATTTCACCTTATTTTCCTGGGTCCTTTGTTTAAAATCCCATATAAGATCTTTTGCTCTTAACCCCAAGCGCGGAGTTTAAATTATCATATGACTATGTCCACACGACTGCACGCCTTCACCAACTTTTCTCGTCACATCCTCATAAACCTGTGCAATTAAACCTCGTCGTCTGATCACCTACTGCAAGATCCAATGACATCCGCTTCCCCCACTGCCAAAACATAGCTGCACGTTAACTCACGATCAGAGCAGTTTTGGTCCCATTACATCCGCCACGCATCACACGATAACTCGCATCGCTAGCCCTTGTACGATTACCACCCGACCTCCGATAGCGGTGCGACCAATACCGCTTATCACTTAAGCCTGCTCTCCCCGCCCGATAAACTTTGTGCATCTTCCGTGCCCGGCGACTGTTGGATTTGCCTGCCCGAGATCCAACGGCCTATGATCACCCCGCTCTCATATCTCTCGATATCTCCTGCAAACCAATCTTCGTCGTCCATCTGCCCGCCCGAGATCCAACGGTTCACGATTGTCTGCTCCCGTTTCTCCCGATTTCTCCCACTGTGCCATATCTGCCATCCATTTGTGCGATCCAACGGCTGATATCTATCCTCCGCCCACTCGTACATCCGCGATGAAGTCCACGTCCCTTAACTGCTCTGTGCATCCAAAGGACCAGCATAACCAGTTCCCGGTACCATTTGTAGCAGATCCTCAACCACCACATTCAAGAAACAAAATGGCTGAGAAGGAAAGGACAAGCCTCGAGTAGTTAAATGCATTTATCAGTTATGGAATTTCTTCCATATGAAACTCCACCTGCTCGAGAAGGACGACAGAGCATCCGAGAAGATCAAATTCATCCACTGAAGCAGGCAGATTGCACTAGAGACTCCACTAGACAGTTAAAGCGGTTGGTGGTCAATTATGACCCCTCCATGCCTAGAATGGCAGAACATCTTTGTAAAGAAACTCTATAGATACTCAAAAAAGAGATGTAATCAGGGTTGATGGTCATTGTTTTGATGTAAGGTTCAACTTCTGGAGACTGTAACTGCTTTGATACTTGCAGCGTCTCATCTTCATTTTCAGCTAATACAAGCTTATTTTGCTGTTAATTTCTCGCTTTCCACTTCCATTTTGTTTTAGGCTGTGCCTATTATGCATTTTTCATGAACTCTTGATATTTAACATTAGAGGAGCCATCATCCTACCTCTGTGTTAAAGTCTTGTTTGTATCAGTGAATGTGTTATTCAGGTTTCTTTTTACTTAGTGATAGAGAGTTGTCATCTTGTCTATGCATCAGGAAACAGATTTGCAGACCTCTTTACTAGTTGCAATCGGCCATCAGAGGGTCCTGTGCATCTACTGGTGTGGTTAGTATTCTTCATGTTCACCCAATCCTTAAACTATGAGTAATTGGTGGTCTAAAGCCTTGTAATCTGGGGGTGTTCACGCATGTCTGGAGTCAAGCAAAGTAGGAGTGGTTATCTGGCTTGAACAAGCATCATTCCTTCCATTCATCCATTTCCAACATCATGTTGAGTTTGTAATGTTCCCGAGCATCTCTGAGATACAACCTAGAAGAGTTTCTTGGGGTGATAAAATTGATTGGCACCATTGCCGGGGAGAGGAGATTGAAGCTCAACTTCCTTGGGAGAACGACACAGTTCCAGATTTTGATGATAAACAAAGTCTGGGCACATTTTTGGTTGTAATCATCTATCTAGCGACTCTACTGGAGAACCAACCTGGTGGCAACTCCATGTTTTAATTCTGGCTCAGTTTGTGAGGCATACCTGGAGAAATCCTCAGAAATCACCAGCTGACCCAGTGCCTGACCCTGAGAAGATTGTCAACTCGAAGAAAACATCACAGAAAGGAGCATCAGGATCAGGTAAGCCTAAGAAATCTTATGAATCTCTGCAAGAGAAGGTTATAGTTGAGAATACACAGTTTGAAGAATTAGAGCCTAGTATTACTAGTGAAGAATCACCTTCAGAGATTCATAAAGCTCCTTGTTCATTCAGTTCCCCTTTGGATCTCAGTCCAAAGAAAGCCTCCCATACAGTCCATCATATTCCCTTGTCTTTGTCACCCATTTCATTGTTACCCAATATTCAATCTGCCAGTATCCTTCTACCTACCCCAGTCATGGTAGGCCATCAAGCACCAACAAAGATGGAAAGAATAATAGCTGCTAGGTATGGACCCTTAGTCCTACCTGTTCCTTTGAATGCCATGCCTGCAGGAGAGTACCAGAAATACATGCCTAAGTTCACTAGTACAGATGGGGTAACAGCAGAAAAACACCTTGAATCTTTTTATAGTTATGCTGATAACCTGGATATCAGTGAAGATGATGTGTGGATGAGAGTTTTTGTCCATAGCCTTGATGGAGAGGCTAGAAAGTGGTTCAGAGAATTGACCCTTAGATCTATTGCTGATATTGAAGCCCTAGATGATGCATTTTTGAAGCAGTGGGTAGATAAAAAAGACTTGTTATATTACCATACTGAGTTTGGTAACCTGAAGAGGGAAAATGGGGAATCTTTGCCTGATTTTAATAAAATATTCAATCGTATGTATAGTAAGATACCAGTTGAAGTAAAGCCAACCCCCACCTTTGCCAAACTTACTTATGCCAATGCTTTTGACTCTAATTTTTGTCTGCTGTTGAGAGAAAGAAGATGTGCCACTTTAGCTGATATGCAGGATGCAGCTTTAGAAGTAGAATCTAATATCATGGCTGCAGAAAAGCTTAAAAGTCATGCTGATAGAAGGAGGCAGAGAGGTGAGGCTTCTTCTTCCTCTGTTTCATCTTCAGAACCTAAATTAGATAAAATGACTAGAATGATAGAGTCATTGGCTGCTGAGATATCTAAGCTGAAGATTGAGCAGAACTCTGGGAAGACAAGACTTCAGAACACATTTGCTCCAAGAAACCCAAATCCTTTCAGAAGAGCAAATGAATAGTTGCAAATCATTCAGAGGGGTAAAGAAACAAATGAAGAACAGAAAGTTAAAGCTCCTTTCCAGAATGTAGTCATGGAGGAGGAACAGTTCAAGGAAAAGGATGAAATTCATTGCATGGAAGATAAAGGCAGTGCTGCCTTTTTTACATTGGCTGCATACGAAGAAGCATTACTCCAGGACCAAACTAGTCAAAAATGGGACAGAGAGGTTGTTTTGCAGACTGGTGAACAACAAAGATACAAGCTGAGGTCACAAGCGAACAATGCCAAGGAGAATCCTGCCCAAAAAGCTGTTGTCCAAACAAAGTCACAGAATACAGACAAAAAAGACCAACAATTGATCCAGTCATCCTCAAAGCACCAGCTCAAGAGGTAAGAGGTGCTGACAAATCACCTTCCCCTTTCAGCTTTGAAGCAGAAGTCCAGAAGTTGAAAATATATGTAACTCTATTAGAACTTGTAAAGAGTGAAGAGTTTAGGAAGCCTATCCTTGAGGCTCTTGAGATGAAAGCCACACAAACATCCACTAACTCTGTCAATTTACAAGATGATAAACTTGCAGTTGTGCTGAGCCCCATGACTGAACCTGCTGATGATAATTCTCCATCCTTTTATGTCTCCTCGACTATTCATGATAAAATCCTCCACAATTTCTTGCTAGACACTGGGGCTAGCCACAATCTGATGCCAAAAGTTGTCATGGAAGAGTTAGGCCTTGATATTACCATACCATATCATGATCTATTCTCATTTTATTCAAGAAAGGTGAAATGTCTTGGACTTATCAAAGATTTAGCCATTACCCTAACCCAACTGCCCATGAAGAGTATGGTGATGGACATTGTGGTAGCAGATGTCCCTCCTAAGTTTGGCATGTTGTTGTCTAGAGGATGGATTAAGAGACTAGGTGGGACATTACAAAATGATCTATCTTATGCCACTGTCCCAGTCTTTGGAGGAGAAAGCAAGAGATTGTATAAAGAAGCACAGCTGGCATACATCATTAGTGACGAGAACAATCCTTCTAATCATCCTATTTATGCTGTGGACACTGATTTTGGAGAGTGCATTATCTAAATAGAAGAATCTCAGAAGGCCTCAATGTAGCTCAGGAAACAAATAGTTCAGACCGAGGAAGAGCAAGGAAGTCAGGTTTGGGAGATGTTCTTTGATGGAGCATGTTCCAGGGAGACTGCATGAGTAGGGGTGGTGTTGATATCTCCACAACAAGAAAGCACACAACTGTCTTTTAAGCTGGCCTTCCAAGTTACCAACAATATAGCAAAGTATGAGGCTATGATATTGGGTCTTAATGCGGCAAAAGATAGAGGAATTAGAAGCATAAGGGTGTTTGGCGATGCTGATCTTATCATTCAGCAAGTAAACGGAACATTTCAAGAAAAGCACCCAAGGCTGAAAGCATACAGAGATGAGGTATGGAGACTCAAAGACTCTTTTGATAGTTTTTGTATCTCATACATCCCTAGAGCCAAAAATCAGCTTGTTGATTCCCTTGCTATGTCTGCTAGCATGTTCATGCCTCTCATGCCTCACAGACTAGTCTATAAGTTCAAATGAAATATAGACCATCCTTGCCTGATAATATCCAGCATTGGAAAGTTTTTGAGGATGATGATGAGGTGAATACGTTCTTGCAAGTCATTGATGAATTCTCTGAAATGCAAATTGATCAAGAAAATGAAGCCTTGGAAGAAAGCCCCAAGTCCCAGCTTAAAAATAAAATCGGTAAAGATAGTATTTTCCAATTGCCCAGCAATCATATACCTAAGGGTTTAAAGCCTCTAGAAACACTGTTTGACCAGAATGATGTGCCTTATAAGGCTTCCTAAAAAGAAAACCAAACTGCAATCTGTAAGCATAATATAGGGAGTCCAGGTTAGCCAAGATATATAAATCTGTCCACTCATCTATCTACTGGCCAATGTGCTGAGTACTGCAATTTAATGAAGCAATTCGTTGATATCTTTGCCTGGGAATATAGTGAGCTGAAAACATATGACAAAAAGATCATCCAACATAAAATCCCTTTAGAGAAAGACACCATACCTTTCAAGCAGAAGCTGAGACCAATAAAACCCTTTCTCCTTCCTCTAATTGAAAAAGAAATCAAGAAGCTATTGGCTGCCAAAATCATAGTCCCTCTCAGATATTCAAAATGGGTAGCCAATTTGGTAGTGGTAAGGAAAAAAAGTGGAGAAATCAGACTCTGTGTTGATTTTAGAAACTTAAACAAATGCTCTAAGAAAGACAATTATCCTCTACCCAAGATGGAGGATTTGTTGCAGAAGGTCTCAGGAGCTAAAGTGATGTCTTTCCTAGATGGATTTTCAGGGTATAATCAGGTTGTTGTACATCCAGATGATCAAGAGAAGACTGCATTCACCACTCCTTGGGGCACTTTTATGTATTCCAAGATGCCTTTTGGATTGATGAATGTTGGAGCCACCTTTCAGAGAGCTATGGATATAGCATTTGTGGGAGAGAAGGATAAATTTGTCCTTATCTACCTTGATGATATAACAGTGTACTCCAACAGCCATCATGACCACTTGCAGTATTTGAAGAAAGTGTTCCAGAAGTGCAGAAGGTTTGGGATTTCAATCAATCCTAAAAAGTCACAATTTGCTTTAAAAGAAGGCAAGTTGTTAGGACATGTTGTTTCTGCTGCAGGCGTCAAAATTGACCCAGAAAGAGTAAAAGCAATACAGATTTTGTCTATCCTGAGATCAAAGAAGGATATCCAATCCTTTCTGGGCAAAATAAACTTTGTAAGGAGGTTTATCCCAAATTTTGCAGAAGTGGTGAAGCATATTACCTCCATGTTGAGAAAGGGGTCAGAGATAAAATGGAATGATTCAGCAAGGAAATCCTTTGAGTCCATTAAGAAAGCCATTACAGAAGCTCCCACTCTAAGTAGTCCAGATTATAGCAAGGAGTTCCATATATTTTCATTTGACTCTGAAAACACCCTTGCAGTAGTTTTATTGCAAGCAGATGAAGAAGGTTCAGAGCATCCAGTGGCATTCTTCAACAAAACATTAAGGGATGCTGAGCTGAGGTATGATATCATCGAAAAACAGGCATATGCTCTTGTCAAGTCTTTGAAAGATTTTAGAGTTTATATTTTGCATTCGAAGATAATTGCATATGTGCCTTTTGCTTCAATAAAAGATGTCTTAACACAGCCTGATGTTGATGGAAGAAGGGCTAAATGGATTGCAAAACTAATTGAGTTTAATATAGAACTGAAGCCCACCAAGCTCGTCAAAGGTCAGGGCCTTGCCAAACTATTAGCTGAAGAAAATTGCAGAACAATGGACATAAACCTCATAAGCACAGATTCAGAAAATAGTCAGACAGAAGAGGAAGACACCACTGAACGGGGAAAAAATCAGACATTGGCCGAAAATCTAGCTTCTTGTGATTGGTACTCTGAAATAGTTAAGTTCTTGCTGAAGCTAGAAGTTCCTCCAGGCTTAAGCATAAGTCAAGTCAGAACTATTAAGCTTAGGGCAGCTAAATATTGTATTAATGAAAATCTGTTATACTGGAGGGACCCATCTAGAATGCTTTTGAGGTGTTTGGACAAAGAACAATCAGTGGAGGTTATGCAGCAGTTTCATTCCAGCATGTGTGGAGGACCATTATTGGAAAACTACAGCCCACAAGATCCTCAAATTTGGGTACTATTAGCCCACCTTATTTTCTAATGTCTTTTCATTTGTTAAATATTGTGACAGGTGCCAAAGATTTGAAGGGAAACAGCAATTGAAGTCCCTGCCCTTAAAGCCTATACATGCTAGTGGCCCTTTTCAACAGTGGGGCTTGGATTTCATTGGAGAGATCAATCCACATTCCAGTGGCCAACATAGATGGATCCTAGTAGCCATTGACTATTTTACTAAGTGGATTGAAGCAATCCCCACTAGAAAGGCTAATCATAATGTGGTCATGAAGTTTTTGACAAAGAATATCTTCACCAGATTTGGTTGTCCACATAAATTAGTCACAGATAATGCAGCAGCCTTCAGAGAAAAAGAATTGGTGGACATGTGCAATTCAATGGGTATTAAACTGGTTCGTTCCACCCCATATTACCCTCAAGGCAAAAGTCTAGCAAAATCTTCCAACAAGAGTCTGATAAGGATAATCAAAAAAACTGTTGGAGGACAACAAAAAGAATTGGGATTCTAAGCTCAAATATGCACTATGGGCTGACAGAGTGACCATTAAGAAATCCACAGGGAATTCTCCATTCAAGCTGGTATATGGTACAGAGGCAGTATTCCCAATTCAGTTAACTCTTCCTGTGGCAAAGTTCCTGCAACAAGAACAGAATGAGGAAGAAGATATAGCAAAAAGGTTCACTGACTTAGTAGAGGTACATCAAATCAGAGAATAGCTGGTTGAAAGTCTGCAGCACATTAGAAGAAGATCAAGGAGGCTTTTGACAGAAGGACAAAAATAGATAATTTTCAGGTTGGAGATTTGGTTCTGAAGTGGCATGCACTGAAAGAGAAGAGAGGCAACCATGGGAAGTTTGATGCTTTCTGGACAGGGCCTTTTATTATTTCTCAAATCCAAGGGAACAATACCTTCACACTGCAAAGTATGGGAGGAGATGCAGTTTTTGATGACCCAGTTAATGAGCGTTTTCTGAAAATGTATGTTGTTTAAGGTCTTTGGCCTTAAAATTGTAAATATGTTGTTTTATCAGTTTTAGTGTAAACTCAGTAGACTCCATGTCCAATGGAACACTAGGAATTTTGCTAATTTGTTTTCATCGGAAAGGCATTGATCTATAGGTTCTTGAGACCTCACAAGGAGGATCTCATCCCTAGAAGGAGCCAGTGTTAGCTCTGCTATAGGTTACTAATATTAAAAGAAGCCAGAGTAAGCTTGGTCCTCGGTTTTGGCTCAAAAGAAGCCTATGCCAGTGTGTTCCCACCACCCTTCACCTTAGTCATCCTCATTTCACCTTATTTTCCTGGGTCCTTTGTTTAAAATCCCATATAAGAGCTTTTTCTCTTAACCCTGAGCGTGGAGTTTAAATTATCATATGACTATGTCCACACGACTGCGCACCTTCACCAACTTTTCCCGTCACATCCTCATAAACCTGTGCAATTAAACCTCGCTATTCGATCACCTACCGCAAGATCCAACGACATCCACTTCCTGCGCTGCCAAAACATAGCCACATGTTAACTCATGATCAGAACAGTTTTGGTCCCATCACGTCTGCCACGCATCACATGATAACTTGCATCGCTAGCCCTTGCATGATTACCACCCGACCTCCGATAACAGTGCGAGCAATACCACTTACCGCTTAAGCCCGCTCTCCCCGCCCAGTAAACTTCGTGCATCTTCTGCGCCCAGCGACCGTTGGATCTGCCCGCCCGAAATCCAACGACCTGTGATCACCCCGCTCTCATATCTCCCGATATCTCCTGCAAACCAATCTTCGCTGTCCATCTGCTCGCCCGAGATCCAACGACTCACGATTGTCTACTCCCGTTTCTCCCGATTTCTCCTGCTGTGCCATATCCGCCATCCATCTGTGCGATCCAACGGTTGATATCTATCCTCCGCCTGCTCGTACATCCACCATGAAGTCCACGTCCCTTAACTGCTCTGTGCATCCAAAGGACCAGCATAACCAGTTCCTCGTACCGTTTGTAGCAGATCCTCAACCACCGCATTCAAGAAACAGAATGGCTGAGAAGGAAAGGACAAGCCTTGAGCAGTTAAATGCATTTATCAGTTATGGAATTTCTTCCATATGACACTCCACCTGCTCGAGAAGGACGATAGAGCATCCGAGAAGATCAAATTCGTCCATTGAAGCAGGCAGATTGCACCAGAGACTCCACCAGACAGTTAAAGTGGTTGGTGGTCAATTATGACCCCTCCATGCCTAGAATAGCAGAACATCTTTATAAAGAAACTCTATAGATACTCAGAAAAGATATGCAATCAGGGTTGATGGTCATTATTTTGATGTAAGGTTCAACTTCTGGAGACTGTAACTGCTTTGATACTTGCAACGTCTCGTCTTCATTTTCAGCTAATACAAGCTTCTTTTGTTGTTAATTGCTCGCTTTCCACTTCCATTATGTTCTACGTTGTGCCTGTTATGAATTTTTCATGAACTCTTGATATTTAGCATTAGAGGAGCCGTCATTCTACGTCTGTGTTGAAGTCTTGTTTGTATCAGTGAATGTGTTATTCAGGTTTCTTTTTACTTAGTGACAGAGAGTTGTCATCCTGTCTGTGCATGAGGAAACAGATTTGCAGACCTCTTTACTGGTTGCAGCCGGCCATCACAGGGTCCTGTGCATCTGCTGGTGTGGTTAGTATTCTTCATGTTCACCCAATCCTTAAACTGTGAGTAATTGGTGGTCCAAAGCCTTGTAGTCTGGGGGTGTTCACACATGTCTAGAGTCAAGCAAAGTAGGAGTGATTATCTGGCTTGAACAAGCATCATTCCTTCCATTCATCCATTTCCAACATCATGTTGAGTTTGTAATGTTCCCGAGCATCTCCGAGATACAACCTAGGAGAGTTTCTTGGGGTAATAACAGTTACCTTCGCGTAAATAGGAGCTTTGTGTCATATTTATTTATACAGCACATACATATAAGTTTGTGCAGTAAATAAACAGTACACTTGCAATTTATACCCAATAATACATTAAATAGGAAAAGATACACATAAATATGGTAAACTTCTCTTTATTAATTCTTCCAATGGTTACAGACTCGACCTTCCCTATGCACTCAGCTGCAGGGGTTTGCGGACTACTAGGCCTTTGGGCACTTAGCTGCAAAGCCTTCTCCTACTTTACGACCCAAAGACACACTTTACACTTCGACTCTATCTCTTAGACTCATTATGCTTCTATTCTTCGACTTCCCTATATGTTATCTTTGACTTAGAGCCTCGCTTTATTTATACAATCCCATAGTCCGCAGCCCATGGGTGGATCTTTCAAACTGTCATTACATTACAAAACCAAGGGCGGACAACCTTGTGACTCTATTATGACTTTGCGCTCCGCACCCACAAATCGCGGAGTCTTTACAATCGACTTGGTCAAAACTTGGGCTTTAAGCCTCAAAACATGCCTTGGGGGGATTCCATGCCCAACAGGCTCACACACATCGAAATGGATGAGGTCTAATATCTCTTTAGACCTAGTTTCACTATTATGAAATGGCTTTCTTGTATGTTTTCCCAAAGAGCATCCCTTGCACACACCTTCGTGATCCAACTTCATATTAGGAATACCATGAGCCAGTTGACTAAGAGTAGGGATGACCTTATAATGTAGGTGACCATACATCATATGCCATAGCTCAATGGGACTTATTTCCATATGAACCAAAGCTTGAGGAGGTGGTGTAATGACTCTATAAAGACTTCCTTCATGGACTCTAGTAACCCTAGCTTTATCAATGTTAGAGTCCCAAACCAATACTTTTCCATCAACAAAAGCAATTATTTCCCCTTTATCTTCTAAACAAGAAATAGATAGAAAACTCTTTTTCCAGCCTGGAACATATAGAATGTTATTGAGGTGAAACTTCAATCCATTATCCATCTTCAACGATGTTGATCCCAGGCCTCTAACGACATAGGTTTTGTTGTCACCCAATTCTACTAGATGAGAAGATGGCTCCTTTGATAGTGTATGAAGTTGTTTACTTTCTCTTGTCATGTGTCTTGATGCTACATTATCAATGATCCATGCATTTTCATCAGTAAGAGAACTTGTAAGTGCAGCCAAGAATCCTTGACTTTTGACCTTGTTGAACAAGTAGTAGATGATCTTCTTGATCTAGCTTCCAACAATGTTGATACCCATTCTTATGTAGTTCATCATAAAGGGAGAATCCATGCCAACAAAGTGATCTTTGACTCTTCCTAGCCTTAGCTTTGATACCATGTTGGAAAATCAAAGTAGTTTTATTAGGGTGTGATTTTGCTTTCTTGATAATTACTTGTGAGTGTGCTGGCTTCTTTCACTTCTTATTATCTTATCTTTCATCAAGCAATTACCATATTATGTGTGTATGAATATCACAAAACAAGAGACACAAGATATAGGCACTACGCCAAGGAATAAAAAACCCCCTCGAGGGGAAAACCCAGTCAAGATAATTCTTCTTTTCAATAATATTCTTTGAGAATCTTCACCCTAGACAAAGATCAGACCTTCCCTCCACACCAAGTCAACTTCCAAGATCTTCAACCCCTTCCAACAACTTCAACTACGTAGTAGCTTCTGGCAATAGTGAGAATTGGAAGACTTCGATCTCCCAAACTAGGGCACGAAACAGAGAGAGAGGCACCAAAAGTTTGATTTTCTTATTCTCCTTAGACTTCCCTAAACTCGCACTTCCTTTGGCTTCCTGGCAACAAACTTCGCACTTCCCCAACTACTCTTGAGATATCGAATTAGCTTGAGATGTGATGCACCAAATGACTTTGACTAGCTTGTATTTATAAGCTTCTTGTGGGTCGAATTAGGGTCCTTAGGCCGACTTGACGTGGAGGATACATAAAGTATAATTGACTCAATACTTAACCCTTTTACATGATTCAAAAGCCCAAGAAGGGTCTCTTTGAATGTACAATGACTCTATAAACTCAATATTAATCCTAGGAGTTGACAATGGGGACTTTGACGAATATAATGATGACCCAAGCATGAAACTCATGCTTTAATAAGTCATTGTTACAATAATAAAATCTATTTTCTTTATTCTTTTGACAAGTACATTTCATGATGACTCAAATATATTAAATGAAGACCAAACCTAGTTACAATTTCCAACAGGTTCCTGGTGTATATCCTCTTTTGATGTTTCTTGTTCCTTTTCTTCCTCATTTTCACAATCTATGTAGAATACATTTTTTCGACACACTTATGACCTTCAAAGTATTTTCTATCATAACTGTAACAAAGCTCTTTTGCTCTTTTTTCCTCCAATTGTTGTGGCGTCAACCTTGTAGGTTATGGAAGGCTAAGAGAAACAACACTTCCATCTTTATAGTTGAGATTGGTAGACTTCCTCGTTTCCATAATTTTGCTTTCAACTTTTCTTGCCACTCTAAATGCCTTCTCCAATGAATTAGGTTCCCAAAGGCGAACCTCATGTTGGATGTTATTCTTCAAAGTCCCTATGAAGATATCAATCTTATGCCCCTCTAGAATATCAATTACCTGATATTCAATTTTTGGAAGACCTCAATGTGCTCCGCCATTAAACCCTTTTATTTGAGATTTATCAATTAGCTAAAGAAGGCGTTTCTCTTTGTATCCTCATAATGTTCTATCACTTCCTCCATAAAAATTGACCAAGTAACCAGTGGTTTACGAGTACAAAACCATCGATACCATACAAATTGACTGGGTTCTAAATATAGAGATGTAATGCGTACCTTTTGTGTTTGTTGCACATCATGGGGATCAAAATATTGTTCCATCTATAGTATTCATGTTACCGGATCCTTGCCATCAAACTTCCTGATATCGATCTTTGGAATGTGGTGGGTCTTAAACCCAACATTGGATTTTCTAAAATCATAATTCATATTCCTTTTGTTCTCCTCACGAGTGCCATGGAATACCTTTTTTCCATTAGGAAGCATTTTTTGTAGTAACTTTATCAAACCTTCCATGTTTGCTTTTATTTATGCTTTTAAACCATTCATGTCGCCTTTTATTTATGATTTTGAACCATTCATGTCACCTTTGCAATTTCAGCTTATGAAGCCTCGTAGAAAACACGTTATAGGAAAAATGCCAAGATTGTCTGTTTGAAGCAGTGAAGCCCTAGAATCCAAAGCTCTGATACCAAATTTTATGCAACCAGTTGACTAAATAGAAGAAAAGATAGATCGATGACCTAAAAATTATCCTCTTAAAGGGGGAAACCTCCTTTGCATTACATAAATGAACAATTCTTGAATGGTTCAAATGCTAAGACCTCCTTGGTATATATAGGAGTCTAAGGGGTCACAATATAATCAGAGCCTACATAAGAATAATAATATAAGGACACAACAATAACAATAGTGAGCTTCTATGGGGCATAATAATAACAACATGGGGGATACATGGGTACACCAATAACAATAGGGGGCTACACTAACAATAATAATAAGTGGAATACACTAGTATTATAGGGACCTAACAATAGATCACTGTTGTATCCAGAACTTGCTCAAACAGCTCTCTAAAGAGCTTTCTCAACCAAACTACCTCACAACTAGCCATGTTAGTAGTAATATACTTTTCCTCAGCATACTCAAAGCCACATACTTCAGTTTCTTGCTCATCCAAGATATCATGGCAGATCCCAAGCTAAAACAACACCCAGGTGTGCTCTTCCTGTCAATAACGTTTCCAGCCTAGTCAGCATTGGTGTATCCATGCAGTCTCACATCTCCAAAAGTATGTTTTAGACCAAGATTGATCGTCTCATGCAAATATCTTAGAATGTGATTGGTAGCAACCCAAAGTGCATGAAGGGGCTCAGTCATGAATTGACTCAAAGTGTTCATTGCAAGGCATATATCCGGACAGGTGTTCACTAGGAACATCAATGCGCCAATAAATTGTCGGTACTTAGAGGGGTTCATCAAGTTAGGTCTAGTAGCATCTCCACATAACTTATCGAAGTTGATTTCCATTGGTTTGGCTAGCGACTTGCATTAAGTCATTCCAAATATTTCCAATAACTTCACATACTTTACTTGAGAAAGGAAAATCTCTCCAAGTCTCTGCCAAACTTCTAGTCCTAGAAAGTAATGCATCATACCAAGATCCTTCATTTCAAATTTGGATGTGAACTCCTCCTTACATTTGATCATCAGGGGCTCACTATTTGTCAAGGATAGATCACCAACATATAAAACCAAAATCAAAGGCATACCTTGGACCACTTTGAAGTAAAGGTTCAGATCGACATTGCTTCTTGTGAATCCAAGCTTCACCAAGTAACTATCGGTACAGGCATACCAGGTTCAGGGAGTTTGCTTCAAACCATATAATACTTTCTTCAACCTACAAAGGTGAATCTTCATGTCCTTCACTTCAAATCCCCGAGGCTTCTCAACATATACTTCTTCCTGTAGTATGTCGTGAAGGAATGATGTTTTTACATCCATTTGGTGAAGAGTCCATCCTTGACTAGTAACAAGGGAAACAATTAATTTAATGGTACTATAGCGTGCAACAAGAGAAAATATGTCGCTATAGTCTTCTCCCTCTTTCTGGGAGGAACCTCGGGCCACAAATCTTGCTTTGTACTTCACAATATTTTTGCTAGCTCCATGCTTGATTTTGTATAGTCATTTTGAAGTTATGACAAACTTTTCCTTGGATCTCAGAACAACATCCCATACATCATTCTTTACAGTTGATTCATATTCTTCAGCCATGGCATCCTCCTTGTTGAAGAAAGTGTAACTAGGTTTGGTCTTCATGAAATTGTAATTATTATTTTTGTAAAATGAATTTATTATTTCTTGCTACATGGTTTTCATGAGAATGAGGTCTATTTATTTAGTGGCTCCCATTGTGAGCCTTAGGATGTCAAAGAGTCAATGTCATGTGTAATGTGTACAAAGTCTCAACAACCCTCCAAGACAAGAACAAGAATAAGTCTGCAAGCTAAACGATGAAGAAGAGCAACTATGTCGGCTTATTTTTGGGAGACTAACCACTATAAATACCCCATCAAGGATTGTGCAAAACAGTGACACAGAACTCGGACATTACTGTAATCTCTGATAAGTACAGACTTCGAATAGGGCGCAGGAGGGTTGTCGAATTCCTCTGCAATTTCATGGGCTATTATAGTGAGAAAAATTGCAATCAAATACTCCTTGGTGGTGGAAATCTCAGCTTGTCTACAATAATGATCTCGGTGCAAGGAAAGCAGTCATCATATTTGTGTTGCAATTAGTAATGAAGGTCTTAATAATGGTTACAGTCTCGATCTACTAACATAGTGAATTAGCCTCACTATTTCAACATATGTGTGAAGAGAAATCACCTAAAATGACACTCTGTCTCGGTGAATCTAAGTGAAGCTCTACTATATATCTCAGATCTCTTTGTTGTGGAGAATATTTTGGTGAGGACACAATAGTAATGAAGATCTCCATAGTAGTGCAACGAGGTGCAATAATGTTGTAACAGTAATGGTGATAGAGATGATCTCAGTGTGCAACAATGATCTAAGTAAAGATGGATCAATGATGAAACAACAATGATGATGATCTCAGTAGTGACAAAGAAGAGGATTATTGCCTTGGTCTTGGAGTGGCATGACAAGTCAAGGGTTATGGTCTTTGTATTTGTCAATTGGAATCTCTATAAGAAGAATTTTGTGCGAGTTTTCCTCTCCAAGAAGGAGAGGTTTTGGCCCTGGCAGAAAGCCAAGATCTTGTGTTCTTTTTCTCTTTGTTTTGGTAGAAATTTGTTGAAGAAGACACACACTAATAATAATAACAAGTGAAGATTATGCTAAGAAGTAATGTTAAATCACCTCACAAATAGTTATCAAGCTAAGAAGAATCACATTAAATCTAATTGCCCTATATTCTTCAACACTCCCAAACCTGCTCTTTCATTGCTTCCTCAAAGATAGGAGGTTCAACCTGAATGATGGAGCTTATTTTTACAATGTATTCTTGGTATCGACATGGCTTCTTGCTTTCTCTCTAGGTCCTTTTGGCAGGAACATGTCTCTTAACATCCTGTAATGTATCATGAAGCCACTATGGTTTCTTCCTTCAACAACATCAAATGATCATCTATTTATGTCCAGAAGCCTTGCTTTATTATGCAATCATCCATCACAAATATTAATAGGTGTTGGAATCTCATGGAGATTCTCTCCCTCTAAATGAGAAGCCTCTTAAATCATTGTCAATCAAGACATCAACTTGTTTATCATACTATTTTCATGCATCAACAAAACTTCTGGATCACAGAGTCAAATTATATCAGGTTCTCAAACATATATACATCAAGTCATGACAAGTCATAATCAATTGCTTCATTGTAACATATGAACATGTGATCAAACATTCATCAAGGTTAGTATCATATAATTAGGGCAGCTGACAAATGTATCTTCATACTTCAAGGATCATAATCACAACATCACTTCTTTATTACATTACTCAACCATTTTCCTTTAGAATCTTAACATCATTAAGTCAAGGCATGTTGTTTTTCCACGACATGGAGTCTAGGATAGAATGTTAAATTTTTTATGCTACCAATCCAAGTATCACAGCACAACTACTTTGCAAAACGGAACAATATACAACAGTAAGTCTACTAGTGCACAAAATATATACAACTTTTTACAAATTTATACAACAACCAACTTCGTTATATTAATCAAACATATAATACAATAGTCTAGGGCTCCCATACCAGGGATAATGGCCCTCATACATCCACTAGTACAAGAATACAAGATACATTAATGGTCTAGCTAATGTGGTGCACAATCACAACTACTTTGTCATATCATGTACGCTACATACGGGTGCTTTGCTTCCGTTCCGTAGCGCCTGCCTCTACCAATGCACCAACTCCTTTAGGACACTGAACTTGGCTCTCCAATCTGCCCTCTAGGTGATCATAAGTCCATCTACAACCAACACATAATGTCTTCACGCTCACTAGTTGTGCCTTCATTCTTTAAGGCCACAACACTTTGAAACTTATTTCCCACTATTTCTCCTCGGCTACTTAGGGGCTTATTTCCACTATAGTCTTCCTGCATTGCACCAATGAAGACTAACATAGGGCAGGAGTGCTGCCAACTATCATTGCCAAATGTCGTTTCTCCAATAATGAACACGGGTTGTCCACAGACTGCTCCTGGTTGTCTAGACCTTGAGCTCCACTTCTCTTCCTCTCCTATCAGCCACCTTAGTCCATCAATATGCTACTCTAACCTACACTTGGTCCATTGTCACGCTGCCCTCCAACAAACCACAAGTGTTCAATACCAATGTCCAAATTAGGACCTCTCATCCACTAACATCTACTCAACATAAATACATCAACAAGCACATACCTTGCATCCTCAAGGGTTGGTGTCCACTATTGTAGGTTTGTTACACTGGTTAAGGGTTGTTGGCAAGCTACTACAACACCTTTGCTCACCTCTCAAACCTCCTCCAGGACTATGGCCTAATTCTAGCCCCAAATAAGCCTCATGACCTCCCTGTTCCAAGGAAATAAGGGTCGTGACCTATCTCACAGCCTTTCGACCCTCTATCCAAGGATGATTAGGCATGCAGCCTACCTGTACCAAGATGCTTGGGCTACGACCTGTTGTTGGAGAGAAAAACCACCCCAAAACTCACCCAAACACCAGTGAAATCCTCCCTCAAGCATGTAGTTGCCTCTGTTTCTCAACTCAGACCAACAAGGAAAGTAGAAAGGCTCCAAAATCAATCCCTTCCTCCACGTCTAGCCTCCTTCTTCTATCTACGATTGCCTTAGATGTATTATATATGAGATATATGCAGATTGGATGTGTGGAAATGCCTCCACACTTGACTTCTATTTATACCTTTCCATGTGGCTCCATAAGATATTAACTTGGGCACGCATTAACCTCAAGTCGACCTGCTCTATGTGCCAAATTAACCTACAACCACATAGAAAAAATAATAAATCAAGTTCTAGACCTATGATTTGAGTGATTTTCGTTTCCCCTCTCTCCTCTAAGGGTCCTCTAACACCTCCATGTGTTAAATCACTCAACCTCCTCATGGTTTCAAACCCACCAGCTTGGGTGCAAAGCCCACAAGTCACTTTTGTGGAGCTCCAACCTTTGAACCCCAAACCCTAGGGCTTCTAGTACCTCCCAAGCTACCAAATCTCAACAAGGCAACCATTTTTGTCACATTTTGAAATTTACTATGTTGTTAAGTTATAATAGCATTTACAACTTATCATAACCTTCTCAAAGTCAACAAGAAGATAGTAAGAAAATCTGAGTATCAATCTTATTGCCACATTATTACCATCAGGGTTACCATGCTTATCACAAGCATTGACAATAGTATCAAGTTACCATATATCAAAATCAATGTTTCTAGCCTGCATTATAAAATAAGGAAATCCACCATGTCTAATAAAATGTAAGATACTTGCCAAATATCAAGTGCATCAAACTTACTTTCATATGCATGTGACTAGCATGCAAGAGTCATTTATGAAGGTGATATTCTCCTCATACTACAGGGCTTAACTTGCCATCCAATATTTACAGTTAATTCTGAAACAATATATTATACATAACGTGTAATATTCTGATACCTTAGCAACTTGTAGCACTTATTTGTCATTGGCAATTGTAACACTTGCATATTGTAATTTTCAGATTTTATGCTACTTTGTCAACTTTGCAAAAAATATCATCAGGTAACTCTTCATGTTCCAGCACCAACTCTACTCTTCCTGCATAAGATCTCTTTTCTTGCACCTTAGATAATCCCCAAGAAGGATCTTCTTATCACATGTCATCTGGAGATTAGAAGTATTCAAATACTCAAATATTCATGCATGAATGATAAGAAATAATCGAAAGAAATAAATATGAACAAGAATAGTGTCATAAAGAAATAAAATAAATCTAAGAGGTACTTATCTTTAACGAGATGTGATAATCTCCCTCTTGAACGAACCTTCAAGAGTTATTATTGTCAATTATCCATATAACAATGTTGCCTTCAATATTTCCAATTGTCTTCATCAATAACCAGGCTTAATTAAGACTAACACATCTAGGGTTACATTGAATCTATAACTTCTCATTGATCATGTTAGGGTTTCAAGACTATATAACTCAAGCCTTTGTCATAATCTAAGGTTTCTTCCAAACTCTAACCTTATGTTATCCATAAAATTCTAAGAACTAGATTGCCTAGGGTTTCCTTCAATCCCGAACAACTTTTAGGTCTCTGTCATCTTTTCTTTCTTCCATCAACAATGTCTTCACAGGGGTGATCTTTAATGACTTTTTTTAATCCCAACATTAATACCATGTTAATTTTTCTTAGGGAAGTATTGTTCTTTGCTCTAGATAATTACATTAAAAAACTTCTTATCATTTATATATTTCATTCATCCCATATCATTATAACATCAATAAAATTATGTAGAAAGAAAAATTACATCAACTATGCAACGGAATAACAAAAGGAACATTAGAAGAAAAGCATGCACAAACAGAGACAACATGATTTGGTCAGAGACCAGGGGAAACCCCACAAGGGGGGGAACCCTTCCAAATTCTTCTTCTTATTATATTGCCATAAGATGTTCAGCGAAGAGAGATTACAATGATCCAATTCACCAATCTCAAGATTATCTAGCAAAACCAACCAAACAATGAGCTCAATATACAGATCTAAGCCAAAACAAAATTTCCAAACCTGCGGTCAACAGTCAAAATCTGCTATCAATTGTCAACAAAACCCTAGGTCACAGTGGCATGGAGCTAGAGACTATGTGTGCGGCTGAAGCCTTCCAGTCACAGGGAGCACCCAGTCATGCGAGTGGTTACGATCGCGAATTTCATGTTCCATCCCTTCGGCTACATACCAAAAAGCCTACACCACACGTGCGAGCTCAGACCCTGCAATTTCAGACTTGTATGAACCAATTTCATGAACCAACCTTGGACTTGTGCAAGCCAATCCAAAGAAGAGAGAAGAAGAAGATGCTTGATGATGATATCCAAATGAGGTTCACTTGACTTGTATTTATAGGCTTTCAAGGGTGTCCAATTTCTCTTTAACATCGACCTGCCCTTTTGTGCATATGTGGGTTTTCATATTAAAAATACATTTTTCCTTAACCAGATTAAATTCTTCCAAGGGCTAAGAAGGGTCTTTCTTGATGAGGAAGGTTGTCCAAAGGATGGAATTTGTCCCTGAGCTACCAAATTAACACAAAGTTCCTAACAAATAGAATTCCTCACTTAATAGTCAAGAAAATAGTCATGCCTTTGATCTTAGAACATACATACAATTTCATACAATATTTTCTAGGAAATTTTTGGAGTGTAAGTGGAAGACGTAGGTGTTGTTGAAGAATTTAGGGCCCACATAATTAAGGTGATTCTTCTTTAACATGATAACAATTTGTGAAGAATTTATACAATTTATCTTAGATTGATGTTTCATTCATTATTAGTATGTGTGTTTACTTCATCAAACTACTACCAAAAACAAAAGAGACAAGAACGCAAATATTTGGCTTTCTTTCAGGGCCAAAACCTCTCCCTCTTGGAGAGGAAAACCCATGCAAAATTCTTCTTATAGATATTCCATTGACGAATACCAAGACCATGACCCTTGACTGTAACAGTACAAAGTAAAACTAAAATTAATGTCTTAATGAAAAACAAATACTTACAAATGAGCTCACCTATTTTACCTGTAATTGCAGTCTACCAAAATGATCACAAGATTTTGGGGACGACTCTCCTCCCAACCGTAGGCTCAATTGTGCAGGATTCTGCTACAACTGGCCACCCCCGAGCCCTCAATCAACGACTACTGCCAGTGCTCCTAAGTCTTAGAACACCATTCTCCCAAGAGAATGAAAGATAGAATCTTGGAAAGATGGAATGCAAGAATGCCTCTCATCTTCCTCACCATCTATTAAATAGAACAACATTGGAAGGGGAACCATGCACACACTCCATGTGTCTACATGCAACTTGATTTTTAGCCTCCTTGTTTTATTTCTTTACTTTTCTTTTGATTTTTAGCTTTCTTGTTTTATTTTCTTCTTTTTGATAGCTTTACTGATTCTTTTTATTGTTTTCTTTGTTTTATTTCTATTTATTCTTATTTAAAGCTTTAATATAGTTATTACTATTTTTATTATTTTTATTTATTTCTTGTATATTTTTAAATATCATTTATGATTTATTTTTTTTATTATTTATTATTAAGTGATTTATTATTTATTATTTATATTATTATTATTATTATATTATTATTATTTTTATACTTTTTTTGTATTATTTATTATTTATTTATTAAAGGGAGGGATATTACATTGACACAATCTGCCTCTCCAAGACCAAGACATCAATCCCCTTTCTTGAGCACTACAGAGACCATCATCTTGTTGCTCCTCTAACATCATTTCATCACCAAGAATTTCATTGTTGTAGCAATATCATTAAGTGTATCATTGCTACACCATGATTGCCTTTAGGATCTCTGCACCATAAAGACCACGACAACACTTCACTATACTGCTTCTTTCATTATACTTAGATTGTAATAATCATGTTAGTACTTCTTGTAATCCTTGTCATTGTGAATGCCTCTGAGATCATATTCATGTCGAGATCACTAGATCCGAATACAATGGAGACTATTGAGATGGTATATCTCCTTTTTCAGCGATGTCGAGAATCACTATCATCACTGAAACATACTTCATTAATTTGGTTATGTCGAGACAGTAATATATATGAAACAGAGATAACATTCAACATGACCTTTGTTGATCCGAGAGAGTAGATTCATTGATGCTCCCATTGAGTATACTGAGACTGTAGCTCTTGATTTGATTTTCACTGCTTAGGTTGGAGTAGACACAATCATCACTGAAATTCTCTTCAACAAGATTATATGACGAGACTGAGACAGTATCTTCCGAATCATTGTGATCTCGATTAGGCTGAGAATGTGATTAGCCCAAACCTCATGCCAAAACTGCATCCTCATTTGAGATCTTCTCTGCTCCATCTATCCAAGACTTGGACCTGCAATTTGAGAATGTGTTTAGCCCAAAACTTGCCTCACTTTTGTGTCCTCGTCAAAGTCATTATTTCTCCATACAACCAAGATCATAACTGCACCTAAAACCCAAACAAGGTGCAGTCAAACCCTACTGCGGCTCTGCTCCTATATGCGAAATTTCAAAGGTTAACGAAAATTTTCTTGGTTTATTTTCGCTGACCCTAGATGGGTATTTATAGTGGTTATGTCCATATGTGCAAGTTGACATGAACTCATGAACCATTGTCACTATTATATTGAGCCGATGTTACTTCCATTTAGTTAATTTAATTCATTTTCGAGCTGACATGAAGATCTCTTCATTATTGTGCTTGTAGACTTCGGTGTGCTTGCAATAGGAGGATTGTTCTTGGTCTTGGTGGGTTGTTACATTCATTTGAAGATTTGTATACACTTACATAGGCTCTTAAAGAGCTTTTACACATGACATAACTCTTTGACATAGTAATAAATCTTAAAGACATCAAGAAGAAGTCTTTCATCTAGTGACAGTTCTTGCTCATGAAACCCATGTAGCAAGGCATACAACAATAATTTATTTCCTTTTATTACATCGTTTACAAATATCATGTCATTATGAAAACCGAACCTAGTTACACTTTCTTCAACACTCCCTCTTAACTACGAAGGTATTCATAATGGTACTTGGTCATTCTCAATCTCAAGAATTTCTCGTAAGAAGAATCGGATTTGCAATCATGTTATAGCATCACTTAAACCAACATTGTTTTCATATAGCAAGGCCTTGACTAACAGCTCCATTGCTCACTTAGATTAGAGCACAATGTTGGTGAGACCACTGATAGACACATATCATCATTGTCTCTCTTAGGGTCATACCCATTTGGGTGTTCTCCGAGTATGCCCTACTAGGACTATTCTCATCTTGGGTTCCCAGCCCTCAAGAATATCGGTCCTCTTGCCCACTCTTATCTTGGATGCCCTACCACATCCTCAAAGAGTGTCGGATGCCAGATGATTACACAATCCTCCATTCTTTCTTCCAAACTGAAGACAAGAATGTCTTGTCTAACTCTCCCTCTTAACTAGGGACGAGTTCCAAGTTTCTCTTCACACAGAAACTTGCTCGAGTTCCTTTACTCATAGGAACCTCCTAGAGCTCCCTCTTTCCCAGGGACTCTATCATTAGTGCTTTATAGGGTCTTCTAGTTCACTGACAACCCAAGACTTCGATGTCATTAATTTCTTCACATGTAGGGTTCAGCCGTCCATCACTTTCCTCCATCATGTCATTCCTTCTTTCCCATAAAGCATCCTCCTTGGCTTTGCATCTGGGGCTTCCTTCATAAGGCCATCTATCTTCAATTTTTCTTCAACGGTGATTTACAAGGTACATAAATGTGGCATCCTTCATGACTCTCCTTACCTTGGCCCTGCACACATACCTAGAATTTTCCAAGAGGTCAGACACCAAAAACAAATCACATGTTACCTTTTTGGTGATGGCCTTTTCCAGTGACATCTTCTTATAGATATCAATCATCCTGCATATATGTTGACACATCTCCCAACATTATATGTTGTCAAGGGTCTTCATCTTTTCAGACTTCCATAAGAGTCTTCTCATTATTCCAGGAGATTTCTTGGTCAAGTCTTCCTGATCCTATGGATGTTGATTACCTTCATCATGGTTGCATGTTTCACGATCTCTTTCATCCTCATGTCTTTGATTCCCAGCAGCTCTCAGAGTTCTTCAATTGTCATCAACTACCTCATACTTCATATGAGGACATATTATGTTGATTTCATCTAGTTTGACTTATGCCCTTTTGCATCCTTTCAAAGGAGGAGATCCTTTCCCTTTTGATCATGTTCGATTTATCTGCAACCATATATCATGACATTACGATATCAAATACAAATACAAATACAAGCATACATACCTCATTCTCCCTTCAGGCTACTTTTAGCAGCTTTCTTGATTGAACATATCTCCAATCCCTTGATCCTCTTTACCATGTCATCAGTCCTTCATCTCATGATTTTCATAAGTTGGAATTATGGATGAAGCACTTGCTGCCTATCCAGTCTTAAGGGATCCTCCACTAAGATTTCCATCCAAGAAACTTCAAGATATGGTATATCCTCATCTGAAAAATACTTCCTTTGTCTTGAATGACTTCTTCCTTTTCTTTAATGTACAATGAGATTCCCAAGAGCTATGTCCTTCATGATTCCCATACGAGCTCTTCGTTGCATGATGCCATGATTCATCTTCTTACCATAGTCATATCTCCAAGGACTTCTGATAGGACCCTCTTGTGAGAGAGACGTCATCTCATTCATAGTGGAGATATGCTACCCTTTCTTCCCTTGGTCCTTTTCTTCAACTCCTCCATAGTACTGTTTGTCTTGTGAACTTTTCCTTTGCACATAATGGAGTCCCTTCAACTTACCTTCCTCAATCTGGCATAGGGACCACAAATTTTTGATTAAGGTGACCTTCTTGTTTATAGACATTTGTTACCTTGCTTATCAATGATGATTACCTATCCATCATTTTCCCAGATCTCTCAATTGGTATCTCATGAAGATAGTTCTTCATTCTTTGGCACCTACTGCATTTCATAGAGTATATCCTCTAGCATTTCATGTATACTTCTTATGCCTCCTTTCTTACTTTATAGAACCTTAAGAGTTCTCATGAATTCAAAGGAGACCTTTTTGTGTTGACTTCACTTCTTCATAAGGATTATGTCAATACTTCTTGTTTTTCTGCAAAGACTTTAGATAACCCATCTATCCTAAAGATTTCCTTGCAATTATGAAGTAAATGAACCAAACTTGATTGTAGAATGAAAATATACTTACTTGATATTTGAAGATGAGATCTTCACCTTGATCATGTTGGTTGTTGTTGAGGTAGATGTATTGATGCTTCCTCCGGATTGGATCCTTCAAGTCTTCAAATTAATTGACTTGAATAACTTATCTTTGCAGCATTGACTTGAGGTTGCTCGCCATGATGTAGAGATCCATCACTTAGTGTTATTATGACTGTGAACACCTTCATTCTACATTTAGTATTTTCCATATACACTCTCATATATACCTTTGAATCAAGTTCCCCCTAAGATCTGATATCTTAAGACTTTTTTCTTTATAGAGAAGTATCCAAATTGAGATACTGAGATGTTGTGGATGATCTTGTAAAAGTCTATTGTTACATACCCTGAGATTTGACGAATGTTGACATCTAAAACCCTTGTTGTTGCAGACTGATCTCTAATCTAGGGTTTGATCATGACTAAGGTTTTATTTTCCATTCTTGAGCTTGCTAGAATCTTGATTCTTGAATGTCTCTTTTCTGCCCTTTCTTTCACTGTTGAAACCAATCCCGTCTGATACCATGTTGAAGACTTTAGGGCACACATAATTAAGGTGATTCTTCTTTAACATGATAACAATTTGTGAAGTATTTATACAATTTATCTTAGATTGATATTTCATTCATTATTAGTATGTGTGTTTACTTCATTAAATGGCTAACAAAAACAAAAGAGACAAGAACACAAATATTTTGCTTTTTGCCAAGGCCAAAACCTCTCCCTCTTGGAGAGGAAAACCCACGCAAAATTATTCTTATATAGATTCCATTGACGAATACCAAGACCATGACCCTTGACACTATCTGCCTCTCCAAGACCAAGACATCAATCATCTTTCTTGAGCACTATTGAGATCATCATCTTGTTGTTCCTCTAACATCATTGCATCACTAAGAACTTCATGGTTGTAGCAATATCATTAAGTGTATCATTGCTACACCATGGTTGCCTTTAGGATCTTTGCACCATAAATCCCACAATAGAACTTCATTGCATTGCTTCTTTCATTATTTAGACTGTAATAATCATGTTAGTACTTCTTGTGATCCTTGTCATTGTGATTGCCTCTGAGATCATATTCATGTTGAGATCACTAGATCTGAATACAGTGGAGATTATTGAGATGGTATATCTCCTTTTTCAGGGATTCCGAGAATCACTGTCATCACCAAAACATACTTCATTAATCTAGTTATGCGGAGACAGTAATGTATATGAAACAAAGATAACATTCAACATGACCTTCATTGATGTGAGAGAGTAGATCCATCGTTGCTCCCATTGAGTATATCGAGACTGTAAATCTTAATTTGATTGTCACTTCTTAGATAGCAGTAGACACAACCATCACTGAAATTCTCTTCAACGAGATTATATGTTGAGACTGAGACAATATCTTTCAGATCACTATGATCTCTATTAGGCCGAGAATATGATTAGCCCAAACTTCATGCTAAAACTGCATCCTAATCCGAGATCTTCTTTGCTCCATCTATACAAGATTTGCACCTACAATTTGAGAATGTATTTAGCCTAGAACTTGCCTCACTGTTGCATCCTCATCAAAGTAATTATTGCTCCATATAGGCGAGATCATAACTGCACCTAAAACCCAAACAAGGTGCAGTCAAACCCTACTAGGGCTCTACTCTTATATGCAAAATTTCAGAGGAAAATGAATTTTTTCTTGGTGTATTTTCACTGACCCTAGATGTGTATTTATAGTGGTTATGTCCATATATGCAAGCCGACATGAACTCATGAACCGTCATGACTATTCTATTGAGTCGACGACATGAACTCATGAATCGTCGTGACTATTCTATTGAGCCGACGTTACTTCCATTTATTTAATTTAATTCATTTTCAAGCCGACATGAACATCTCTTCATTATTCTGCTTGCGGACTTCAGTGTGCTTGCATTAGGAGGATCGTTCTTGGTCTTGGAGGGTTGTTACATTAAGTTGAAGATTTGTATACATTTACATGGGCTCTTAAAGAGCTTTTACACATGACATGACTCTTTGACATAGTAATAAATCCTAAAAACATCAAGAAGAAGTATTTCATCTAGTGACACTTCTTGCTCATGAAACCCATGTAGAAAGGCATACAAAAATAATTTATTTCCTTTTATTACATCGTTTACAAAGATCATGTTATTATGAAAACCGAACCTAGTTACACTTTCTTCAACAAGTGCTTCATATTAACATTGAAATCATTATATTGATTAATGAAAATGGATGTAGAAGTTTGTAACCAATCAATCAAGGACAATATTATGACTAGAGAGAGATAACAAAAAAAAAAAAAAAAAAAAAAAAAAAAAAAAATTTAATAGATGTAAGTAAAGGTGTGACAAATTTGCCAATGATATTTTGCAACATCATATGGCACCCAACATCATAAACCTTAAGTTGTTAAGAAAAGGATGAACTTTGAAAGTTATATTTTCCATACATTGTAACATCATAGTGTCATTGACATTGTGATCATCAATATTTGTACCATATATGAGGATTACACTTACCCTTGAGGATTACACTTACCATAAGATGTTAGTTTAAAAACTGAAAACTTATCATCATTATGTTGAAATCTCATCATAGACCATATACTAAATGTGTATGTAGAAAGCATCATTGGTATTGGAATAAGAAGTGACAAGGACAAAATTGTTGGAAATACTAAGAGGGGGGTGTATCATTATTTCGTTCATTTTAACAATTTAATCATAACATGTAAACATTAAACAATTAATCAACACCATTCAACGTTGCATAATATCAAAGACAATACACGAGTTTTTTTTAGGTGGAAACCCTTCCAAGAGAAAAACCATCGAACACTATTATTATAGGTCTTAAATATTACATCAACAAGAAGCTCCAACTTCCGAGATTCTCTAGCAACAACTACAAGGAGGCTCTGACCCCTTGGTTTATCAACTCCAACTAAAAGGATGCTCCAACACCCTGATTTACTAGCTCCAAATAGAAGGATACTCCAACACCCTAGTTTTATCAGCTCCAACTGAAAAGATTTTCCAACACCCTGCAACATCGAACTTGCCCAAGCACCACCCTGCAACCCTAAAGTATTTTCAGGCTACACGACTTCACTCTTTGTGTCGCACCACCCAGCCTCCTTAAGATAGAAGATAAAATAATGAGATAGATTGCACTGAATATGCTGCTTAGCAACTACTATCAACAACATTGTTTGATAAAGCTTCTGACAATATGTGTTTGATAAATTGATGACAATCTAAGTAGTATCAGTATGATTGAGGACCTCCAAGGTTTGTGCTAGATTAGGGTTGTGATTGTGCAAGACCTCTCCATAAGAAGGTTGAACACTTTTTAAGCATGATTGGGCTGATGTATATATATGATTTAGTTTATAGGGAGATATGAAGCTTCTTGGGGTGACAAGATGCTTAGGAGGAAATCTGGCCAGCCTATGATGATGTTTAGATCGTAAAGTAGGGAGGGTGGTGGTGGTCTCAGAGCTTCGACCTTGGATATGGACATCGATCCCTGGTTGGTGTTAGAGCTAAATCTCGATGGTACCTAGAGTGGCTAAAGCTTGGAACACACCTTAGTCCCACCCGATTAGATACCTTGGTCAAGTATCTAATCTTTACCATTGTGTGTGCTATGACTCTTCTTAGAGCAAATCATTTTGAGAACTTCCATGTACCTATGTATATATGTAAGTATGAATACCTCCCTAGTTAAGAGGGAGTCTTGAAGAATGTAACTAGTGTCAATCTTCATTATTGTATAGGTCAAAAGAAAGAAAATTAAATTTTTATTATTAAAATAAATTGACTTATTAAATCATGGGTTTCATGCTTGGGTCAATGGTCAATAGGTCAAGCCTCCATTTTAGGCTTCTAGGATTACGTCTTGAGTCATTTTCATCATTATTTTGTTTTAGACCCTTCTTGAGCTTTGTAAAATCAAGAAAGAGATTCTATTGAGTCAAAAATGTCATGTTTTCATCCTCCAACATGTCGGCCCCAAAGAGAGAACAAGTTGGCTTCATGAAGACATTGGACTAGCTTGAAAAGACTATATGTATACACTCTTGCATTCGACCTATTAAAAGGGAGAATATACACATTCAATCTGCAATTGAATATTCGAGAAAGAGGGTTGCGAAGATGAAGAAAAAAGGGTGAAACATTTCAAGGAAAGGATCAAAGTAAAGGTCTAAACAAAATTATTTATGCCACGTGTGAATTTGAAGCTAATTCCAAGGTTCGAAGATGAAGGACGAATTGCAGAAGTTGCATAATGAAGGAACTAAAATTTTTGCTGGCTACAATGATTTTATCAAGGGATGATTTGTTGGAGTAAAGGAGGCCATATGTCTTGGTCTTGGTTGTCTCAATCTATTCTACAACTATTAGTGGAAGAGTTTGACTGGGTTTTCCCCTTCTTAGGGGTTTTTCCCTGGCTGAGTGCCTATATCTTGTGTTCTCTTTTGTTTGTGATCTTCGTTGGTTGGCATTAGTCTTGATGATAAGAACAAAACAATTTGAAAGAATATCTAATAAGTAAATATCATGAAATAATGTCATAGTATAAGAGAAATCAAGCTAAAGAATCTAATATATATCCTAAATTTCTCAACATTTTGCTGACGAAGCCATTTGGATATACATCTTGTATTCTTGCAACCTTGCTACTAAGGTTTCAATAATTTATTTAATAATCATCTATGCCATAATCCCTAACCTTCTGCCCAAAGTTAGTACATGAAAAGGAATAGGCATTAAACATGCTAAGGTACCTAAATGGAACAACTTGCCTTAATGATCCCCTAAAGACATTCTTTATTGGAGGAGGATCAATCCTTTGTTGTTCCTTGTTCTTGATTACCTTAGCATGACTTCTTGGAGAAGCATCACCTTCAATCATATTATTTCCTTCACTTCGATTTAACCTTTGAGGGATGCTACTGTTAGGCTTCTCACCAATATTTTTCTATGGGGGGGCATGGAGCTTCACCTGCTTCTTTTGTCTTCATCTTCAACTGGGAAATTTCTTGATCCTTCTCATTAATGACATGATTCGTCCTTTCGACATCTTGCAATTTCTTTTTCTTCCATTTCTTGAGCCTATTTTTTTCATCCAGAGTTGCCTTGAGTTCCTTTTTCTTTTGAATAACTTGTGCCTCATACTTCTGAATAGATTCCTCTAATCGGCTTGTCATGATTTTCTCTTTCATCTCTACTTCCTCCACTTGAACTCTTAGGAGGGTGACTTCTTCTTTGAGTATTTGATTTTTCTTCCTTGATTTATATAGATCAATTCAGGCACTGATCAATTCTCTCTCCATGTCCACTACAACTTCTTCTTCATCATCATTTTTAGGTTCTTTGACATGAATACCTACTTAATTTGAATCACGATCATTATTATATTCACCTTGACCTGTATGCTTCTTTAAGTAGAGATTATGAAGCTTCTTCCAAATCCTTTTGGCCAATGTGCATTGATCCACTTTGAATTTTACAGAATTTGGAAAAGCTCTTAGAATGACATTAATTTCTTTTGTATTGGACCTTATTGTGTGCCTTATTGATGCAACAGAAGATGTGTCTCCATAAATAATTAATTTCCAAAATTCATATCAAATAGCATTCAAATAGACTTCCATTCTAGATTCTCATATTTCATATTTTAATTCATCGAACTCAGGTGTTGGACCAACCTGATTCTCTTAATAAATTGTAACAAGTTCTGAAACTATTGCAATACTAGAGACTTCCTTTAATTGTTTACATGTGTGCTTCCTTGAATTTCCATCTACCTTCTAATTGTTAGGTTGCAAATTAAGGAACCTGTTATGATACCAATTGTTGGAAATAATGAGGGGGGAAATGAATATTTCATTCATTTTAACAATTTAATCATAACATGTAAACATTAAACAATTAATTAACACCATTCAACAATGCACAACATGAAATATAATACACAAGTTACTTTTTTAGTTGGAAATCATTATGGGAAAAAAACTAATGAATGCTTTTAATATAGAGATTAAGATTACATTAACAAGAAGCTCCAACTTATGAGATTCTCCAACAACAACTAGGAGGCTCCAACCCCTTGATTTATCAACTCCAACTGGAAGGATGCTCCAACACCCTAATTTACCAACTCCAACTAGAAGGATGCTCGAACGCCCTGGTTTTATTAGATCCAACTGAAAGGATGCTCCAACACCCTGCAAGCTCCAAATTTCCCTATCACCACCCTGCCACCCTAAAGTATTTTCAAGCTCCAACTTGAGGGATAATTCATTGTCCTCCTTGCACCAACCAACCTCCTTAAAGGTAGAAGATAAAAGAATGGCATATATTTCACTGAGTAGGCTACTCAACCACTACTATCAACAACAATGTTGTACTGCCTTTTCTCTTGTCATATCATCGTTGCAATACTATGTAAATGTCATCATTGTCACTGCTAGCTTGTGCCCACATACACAGTCCAATGTGTCACAAGTATGTCTTATGCCCAAGATTAAGCTATCTCAAAATCTTCCTTAGGAAGCACAAAATCATACAAGTTCTTTATGTTGTCTCAAACCCTAACTACTTATATTCAAAATATGCAAGTGAGATAACAACACCACAATCATCTCTTAAGCGTTCAAAACATATATTAGGTACTTTGATCCTTAAATGTTAAAATTGGCAACTAGGTCCAAACTCCACATGAGTCATATTATTTATGAAAATTGATATTTTTCTTAGATTCCTCTCTCCGAGAGGTGTAGGATTGATCTAAATATCATCTGATTCTGACATGTACAAATGAAGTTATGAATTTATTTTGATTATGGTCAAATTATCAAGGTCGACCAACAAACTTATGTAGCTTCAGAAGCCCAACAGTCATGTTTATTCATCCTCAACGTTGCATATAAATAGAAGGTGACTTAGCCTCATTTGGACACACTCATCTTCACACTTTACTCTCTCTCCTCATTGATTGGGTATGGATTTCTGGGCTTCTCTTTCTCCACATGTCCGGAATTTCAAGAGAGTGAAATTTCAACAGAGTGAAATTTCAAGAGACCGAATTTCTGGACAGTTTGACCAAGCATTGACCAGCATGTGTTGACCTCGTTTGACTACATTTTTTGTGAGGGCTATCTCTATTTGGGCAGGCCACATTTCTAGGCATACAAATCGAGGCTAAACTTTGACTATTGACCAACATTGACTGTAGCTAGGGCTGACCACAAATGGGTTGTTTGACCAGACTTTGATTGGTCTGAATTTGACTATTTTGAGGGTTGTTTTATCTTGTTGTTTGGAGGATGAAGTCGACAAAAGTTGATCGATTTTCTAAGGGTCGAATCTTCCATGTTGACCAATGTTGACTTTTCTGGTTAGGGCTATTTTGATGTTGTTATAAATTATTATATTTGTAAATTGTACTATCTCTCTCTGTTGAACTATTGAAGACTAAAAGAAGATTTGATCAAGGGTTTCCCACATTGGGGTTTGTCCTTGGTTGGTGCCACATATTGTGTACTCTTGTCTTGGCTTGTCTTCTACTGTTTATGTTTATGTTCTATCTGCATTTTATTATCATGTTGATGTGATTGCTAATCTGAATATTGACACTGGGCTAATAAAGAAATTGAAGTAAAATTTCTCTAAAGCATACAACATACCATTGTTGCCTAAAATTAACATGGTATCAGAGTTGAGGTGAAGACAAAGCCCAAGAAAGAGTGAAAGAGCAATCACCAAAGACAATTGGACAAGGACAAAAGGTTCAATGGGTTCTTCATCCTACTTCTCGGTTGAAAGACAAGCTCCATGATAAATCTAACTATTGGGGATGGAAGATGTCTCTTGATTTGAACTTGGAAGAAAAAGAAGTGATGGACTATGTGCAGGGTAAAATCCCTGAACCTCCTTCAAATGCACCGATTGCTGCGAAGACCAAGTACAATAGGGCTGAAGTCAAAGCAAAGAAGATTATCAGGGATTCCATTGACAAGCATCTGGTGGCCTAGATCTCTGAATTGAAGACCTCCAAGGAGATCTACAATAGGTTGGTCGACATGTTCAAGGTTAGTAATGCTAATAAAATTCTATTTCTCAATAATAAGTTGAAGGATATTAAGAAGGGTAAGGATGGGGATATTCAATCCTATTTCTTACTGAGATCAAGAATGATCTACTCTCGATTGGAGAAGTCATTCCTGACTGGGAACTTATTCTCACCACCCTTGGAGGACTCCCACTTGAGTGGTATGTATTTAGAACCATCGTCCTCAACAATGATCTAATTCCAGGGTTTGAAGAATTGATGTCAAGATGCATTCAAGAAGAAACAAGAATGGTGGAGCAAGAAATGCCTTCTAATAGAACTAACCCCACTGCATTCTCCACTCATGCCAAAAGGAGAAATAATGTAGGTTCTAAAGGTCATTTCCATGGAAAGCCTGAATCTAAGGGAGGAAGGAAGGGCAGGTGCTTTGTTTGCAATAAGTTTGGCCACTATGCAAGGGAGTGTCCAAATAGAAGGGACCCATTGCATGATGATGATCACAATCATTCCAGGGGCAACTTCAACAACAACGATCAAGGGAATGGCAGGTCCAATGCCAAAGGAAAAAGGAATGTTGGACATCAAGGAAATGGTTGACCCTCCAAGAAATCAAGGAACTCCAGGTATGAAAAATCAAATGTTGTTAACAATAAGCAAAAAGAGTACTATCTTATATCTTAGATCGGCCCTCATCAAGCATTGGACTCCGAGACTCCCGAAGAAATGTTCACTAGTAAGAAACTCGACGTCTCTCATTTTAGAATTTTTGGAAGTCCCATATATTTTCATGTGCTGAAAGAGAAAAGAAGCAAATTGGGTGCATTTGTGAAGAAAGGAATATTTGTGGGCTATAGTGAAGATTGTAAGGGATAAATAATTTATGTGGTTGTTCAAAAGGAAGTTGAGATAAGTCATGATGTCACCTTCGACGAAGATATGGCCCTTAGGAAGATCAACAGCCTTCCTATACTAAGGAAGGACAAAGAAGCTGACATCGAAAATCAGGGTGCAAAAGAAGAAGAAACGATGCTTGATGTTGATGAACCTATGGATCCTATTGATCCTCCTCCTCATGAGCCCTCTTCCTCCAAAAGGAGACCCTCATGGCTTAGGGAGACTCTCGAAGATGTCGAGAGACACATTGCACCAAGGGGGACTTTCCATGAAAGCAAGAAGCCGAATAGGTAGCAAGGATATTTGACCGCCATGAGCACTATCATTCAAAATGAGCCTTCATCATTTGAAGAAGCTGTGAAGCATCAAGTATGGAAGGATGTTATGAATGAATAATACGAGTCAATTATGAAGAATGATGTTTGGGATGTGGTTCCTAGACCCCAGGATAAATCGATTGTCACCTCTAAGTGGCTCTACAAAATCAAGCATGGAGTTGATACAAGTGCGGAAAAGTTCAAGGCTCGCTTTGTTGCTCGAGGCTTATGTCAAAACGAAGGTGTAGATTACGATGATATATTTGCACCTGTTTCCCGATACACCACCATTGCTCGATTATAGCCCTTTCTCCCTCGCAAGGATGGAACCTACATCGGATGGATGTCAAGACCGCTTTCTTGCATGGTTCAATCAAAGATGAAGTATATGTGGAACAACCTGAGGAGTTTGAGTCTCATGATTGAGAATCTCATGTATGCAGGTTGAAGAAATCTCTCTGTGGATTGAAGCAAGCACCTTGGGCTTGGTATGAGAGGATCGATAAGTATCTGATGAAGCTGGCATTCACTAGAAGTGAAGCCTATCCAAACCTTTACTTTAAGGTTGAAAATGATAAACCTCTCATTCTAGTACTGTTGGAAATACTGAGAGGCGGGTGAATCAGTATTTCATTTCAATCATTACTTTTACTAGTTATATCACTTATATTTAGAACACAAAATGAACAATAAGAATAAATGCTTTTATTAATTTCTTAAATAAATCAAGTACAATATATGTAGGGCTCCAACCCTAGGTGAAGACACTGATCTTCAATCTCCCAGGCTCCAACCTCTATTTGCTAAGCACCGAATTAGACTTCCAAGGCTCCAACCTTGTCAATGTTGAGGCGCCAACCTCAAGGGCTCCAACCCTATATTTGGTTTAGGCTCCGACCTGGTTTCTTAAGGACTCTGATCCTCTAAGGCTCCAACCTTGTCTTATCCAAGGCACCAACCTTGAGTTTAGGAGCACCAACTCCAAGGACACCAATCATATATTTTCCAAGCACCAACTTGGACTTTCCAAGGCACCAACCTTGTCACTTTTGAGACACCAACCCCAAGCGCTCCAACCCTATAGCTTCACTTTATCAAGGTATGTTTGGTTATACTTCACGGCTCCCAATGTTTTCTTCAAGAAGCCCTATCAATCTTCAGCTACGCTTTCACTTAGTCTCCACGTCACATAATCAATGACAACCTTGTTCTTCACATGAAGGTGTCACCACTAATATTCATGTTACCCAAACAAAACTTCTTCAAGGTCACCTCATAATGGCTTCAATGTATCATGGTCTTCAATGATCTCCAAAAATCTTCAATATGCTGCTTGACAAAGTTCTCTAACTCTGCCCTATTCTATTCTCAATAGAAGACTGCAACAAGCTCTATTTTTCCAACCCTAATAAATCAACACTTTGACCACAACAACTATGACAACTACAACCACGATAGCTTCAACCACAACAACTACGAAATCTTCAACCATGGCAATTACGGCAGCTTCGACCACGACAACTTCAACCATGACAACTATGGCAGCTTCGACCACGGAAACTATGGTAGCTTCGACCACGGCAACTACAACAGCTTCGACCATGGAAAATATGGCAGCTTCGACCAAGATTTTATGCCCAAACAGAATTATCCTTTATTTCGTCGTAAACAATAGTCTCCTTGTTCTCCTCGGCCTTTTGTCTTCTCTTGTACTTCATATCTCTGAATTGTTGCCTAAATTGTTGATTAAAATAAAGTGTTTAGATGTCTATTTATAGAGATTTCGTTTATAACTGAAGGGACACATCTATTTGAAGTGAGGCCGACTTGTATGACTGAGTGTAGGTCGGCACACCGTTAGGAATAATTTCCTTAACTTAAAAATTCAATATCTCACAAACTATTGGGAGTTTCGGGGCAAATAAAGGCTCATTAGAAAGAGGAAAAAAATCTCTTTAAGATGGTCTAGGATCCATTTTCAAAGGATGCCTCCAAGGTGTCCAAAATAATTTTTCTTTGTATCTGTCCTTCAATTTTATGCATAAAAAGTTTGGGACAGCATGAGGAATGTTTGGGACAACGTGGCTTCTCCATTGTTATCAATGTCATCATAGGATCATAGAGTCATTATGTAGGAGTGCAACATCCATGTAGCATGACACATGAACAATGTCATGATATACTAGTGCAGTTATAGTGCAGCATCATTAGGATAACTCCAAAATAATCTTCCAGCCATCAAATGATCTCCAACCATGTTATCAAGACCTCATTAAATGCCATCATCAATTGTGGTCATTCATCAAGAATATGACATCATCAAATGTAGTCCTCCATATGTCATCAAGGGATTCTAAATACTTGGCACTTGGCACTTCTTAAGACTTCTTCATTAGTGACTTGACATATTAATTGATGACATTCTTATGAAACAAGAGTTATGACATCATCATTTGGAACTAGGCATCTCAACAATATTTTCCATCTCGACTAGTGTCATATTGACATCAATGACAACCTAGATTAATAATCTCCCCCTTTGTCATTAATGTCAATATTCTTGCCCTTTCAACATTCTCTCCCCCTTTGACATCAATGGCAAACAGGGTGCCCAAGTACTCCCCCTGTCAAGCTGCTTCTTTTCTTTACGAATAGTAGTTCTTCATAGGTATGTTACTCCCCCTGTCATAGTGCTCTTCTTTCTGGCAATGTGGTCCGTGATAGATGTGCTTAAATTCCTTCATGTGATGAATCAACTCCCCCTCATGAAAGATTACCTGCTAATGATCAAGTGGGAGAGATCTTCAATAATAATCCATCAAATGAATAAGGATTATATTCTTCAAGGAGTGTTCTTGAGAGATGATCTATCAAAGAATGATTGTCCATATAGCTTGTCAAGGATGTCATAAGACTCATTCACAGATGGCTTCTGTAAGAATGCCTAATCATCGTAAGCTCCCCCTAACTGTATGCATGGTCTTCCTTTTGGTATAGTTTCCCTATCAAATGCTTATATTGTCGAAGATTAGGTCAACAACATGTGTTGTTGGCTAGAGAGTTCAAGACATTTTCAAATTGTATTTTCTTCCTTCTCCATACTTGTGTAACCTTCTTTTCTAGCATAGTTCTCTCTTGAGTAGGTACCCAAGTCAAGTTACAATTACATGCCATATGTCCAATGTTATGACACTTGAAGCACTCTATGTTGTTCATGAATAAGAATTCATGACTTCTTGCAAAATTTCTTCTCGGATATTGAAGGGGAACATCATAATTATCTCTGTGATATGCCCTACAATCTTTTTCCATGTGCCCAAAGTTGGTACAAGAATAGCAATAACCAAGAAATATACTTTGGTACCAGGGAGAATAAGGTTTCCTTGATGTACTTCTAAAATCTTTTTGCCTTGGGATCCTTTGATGATAACCATTCCTTCTTCCATCCTTGACACCATATGCATTTCTTCTTGGAGGAAGGTTTCTTCCATAGTTGTCTTGACTCTTCTCCTTGCCTTTGTTGGAATTGGGAGCATCAACATTTCTTCCAGGCTTCCTCACATCCTTGTTGTTTGAAGCATTAGGGTTTGCATTGTTCTTTCTCGAGGATTCACCTGCATAGCCAAGACCTGATTTATCAAGGGGAGACCTTTGATGATTTAAGATGTCATCTAGGGTTTGAGAGATTTTCATATTCTTATTTAGCAAGTCAACTTCCTTTTTAAGAAATACAATTTCTTCTTTCAACTTTTCACAATCTTCATCTTTCATAACTAGTTTCTTCTTCATTTCTTCCATCATCTTGGTTGCTTCACATGACTAGGCCTTAAGAGAAGTGATTTCTGATTTTAACTTGGTGATGTGAAAATCTTTTCTTCTAGTTGGCATATCATGGTGTTTCTATCATTTTCTGCTTCATCAACTTGTCCTTCTATAAATGTCAAATCTTCCATAACCTTCTCAACTCCTTGTGCTTGTTTCCTTGCTTCTTCTAGTTGAGATCTAAGGGAGGAGACCTCTTCCTTGTATTGACCAATCTCTGCTTCAAGTTTGTTCAAGCTTTTGTGCCTTTGTTCAAGGTGGCTTGACAAGGTATCTTCCTATTTCTTTGCCTTATCCAATTGATTTGTCATGGATATGACTTCTTCATGATTCTTTCTCTTGTTTTGATGAAATTCTTCCTTAATCTTGGCGAGCTCCTCATCTCTTTCTTGTACTTGAAGTTTGACAAGGTCAACTTCCTTCCTTGTCTTATCGTGGTTACCAACTTGCACTTTCTTCTTAAGTTCCTCATTTTCCTTTTTCAAATTTTTAATCTCTTCCATGGTAGCCATAAGTTTAGTGAAGGGATCTTCTTCAAAATATTTTTCATTCCCTTCATCTTCTAGGTCTTCTTTAGCCTTGATGTTATCACTCTTATCTTCACCTTCCTTGATGGGCTTTGGATTTCCTTCTTGTTTTCGATTATTTTCTTGACTAGAGATCATTGTCAATGCTTCTTTTGAGTGAAGGTCATTAATTTTATCCCATATGCCTTTTGTTGACGAACACTTTTCAAAATTGGCCTTCATAGAATTAGGTAGCCCATTCAAGATTTCTTTCATTTCTCTTGTATTATGTTCCTTGGATTCTCCATCCATCATGCTATCAACAACCACTGATTTACAGACTTCAATGCCTTGAGTCTTTAAGAAATTCCTCATTCTTGCCTCCCATATATCAAAGTTTCCATTGAACAATGGAGCCTTCATAAATTGATTGACCTCAATTTCGGTGGTTGAGGGAGACACATCTTTAGGAGGATAAGAGACTTTCTTCCTTGGCTTCACCATTTGTGTTCTAATGATCAACCTTCAAGATGTTAGGCTTTGAGCGAAGGTAATGGCTCTAATACCAATTGTTGGAAATACTGAGAGGGGTGTGAATCAGTATTTCTTTTCAATTGTTACTTTTACCAGTTATATAAATTTAAAACGAATAATAAGAATAAATGTTTTTATTAATTTCTTCAATAAATCAAGTACAATATATGTAGGGCTCCAACCCTAGGTGAAGACACCAATCTTCAATCTCCCAAGCTCCAACCTGTATTTGCCAAGAACCGACTTGGACTTCCAAGGCTCCAACCTTGTCAATTTTCAAGCACTAATCTCAAGGGCTCCAACCCTATATCTGGTTCAGGCTCCGACCTAGTTTCTTGAGGACTCTGATCCTCAAGAGCTCCAACCCTATCTTATCCAAGGCACCAACCTTGCGTTTAGCAGCACCAACTCCAAGGACACAAATCCTATATTTACCAAGCACCAACTTGGAATTTCCAAGCCACCAACCTTGTGAATTTGGAGGCACCAACCCCAAGGGCTCCAACCCTATAACTTCACTTTGTCAAGTTATGTTTGGTTATACTTCACAGCTCCCAATGTTTTCTTCAACAAGCCCTATCAATCTTCAACTACACTTTTACTTAGTCTCCACGTCACATCATCAATGACAACCTTGTTCTTTAGATGAAGGTGTCACCACTGCTCTTCATGTTACCCAAACAAAACTTCTTCAAGGTCACCTCATAATGGCTTCAATGCATCATGGTCTTCAATGATCTCCACAAATCTTCAATATGTTGCTTCACAAAGTTCTCCAACTCATCCCTATTATGTTCTCAATAGAAGACTTCAACAAACTTTATTTGTCCAATCCCAATAAATCAACACTTTGACCATGACAACTATGACAACTTCGACCACGACAACTTCAACCACGAAAACTACGAAAACTTCAACCATGGCAACTACAACAACTTCAACCATGGCAACTACGACAACTTCGACCACAGAAACTACGGCAGCTTCGACCACGGAAAATACAGCAGCCTCAACCAAGATTTTATGCCCAAACAAAATTATCCTTTTTCTCGTCCTAAACAATAGTCTCCTTGTTCTCCTCGGCCTTTTGTCTTCTCTTGTACTTCGTATCTCTAAATTCTTGCCTAAATTGTTGATTAAAATGAAGTGTTTAGATGTCTATTTATAGAGAATTCATTTATAACTTAAGGGACACATCTATTTGAAGTGAGGTTGACTTGTATGACTGAGTGTAGGTCAGCTCACTGTTAGGAATAATTTCCTTAACTTAAAAATTCAATATCTCACAAACTATTGGGAGTTTCGAGGCAAATAAAGGCTCATTAGAAAGAGGAAAAAATCCTATTTAAGATGGTCTAGGATCCAATTTCAAAGGATGCCTCCAAGGTGTCCAAATATTTTTTCTTTGTGACTGTCCTTAAATTTTATGCATAAAAAGTTTGGGACATCATGAGGAATGTTTGGGATAGCGTGGCTTCTTCATTCTTTGGCTTCTCCATTGTTATTAATGTCATCATAGGATCATAGAGTCATTATGTAGGAGTGCAACATCCATGTAGCATGAATAGTATAACTCCAAAATAATCTTCCAACCATGTTATCAAGACCTCATCAAGTGCCATCAACAATTGTGGTCATTCATCAAGAATATGACATCATCAAATGTAGTCCTCCATATGTCATCAAGGGCTTCTAAATACTTAGCACTTAGCACTTCTTAAGACTTCTTCATTAGTGACTTGACATATTAATTGATGACATCCTTATGAAACAAGAGTTATGACATCATCATTTGGAACCAGGCATCTCAACAATATTTTCCATCTCGGCTGGTGCCATATTGACATCAATGACAACCTAGATTAAATGGTACTTTATGTGGATGACCTATTTCTGACAGGTGCAGACCCTCTCATTCACAAATGTAAGAGGGAGTTGGCTTCTGAATTTGAGATGAAGGACCTAGGACTGATGCACTATTTCCTAGGGTTGGAGGTCTGGCAAAAGACAGGTGAAATTTTCCTCTCTTAAGGAAAATATGTTGTGAAGATATTGGAAAGATTTGGGATCGTGGACTGCAAGCCTGTGACTACTCCGATGGAACTTAACTTTAAGAAGTTATGTGGTAGTGATGCTAGACCTGAATTGGGAAATCCTTTTGAGTATCGTCAACTCATAGGAGCACTAATGTTCTTGGTGAAATCCTGTCTGGACATATGTTTTGTAGTTAACACATTGAGACAATATATGGTTGAGCCTCATCATATACATTGGATTGGTGCCAAGAATCTTTTGAGATATCTTCGGGGCATAATCACTCATGGACTTAGATACACTGCCGGAGATGTGAGGCTGACCTACATGGTTATTCTAATGTTGATTGGGCTAACAATGTGGTGGATCGCTAGAGCACTTCTGGATGTTGTTTTTCTTTGGGTTTTTCTTCGATATCTTCGATGAGAAGGAAGCGGAAATCAATTTCCTTGAGCACTGTTGAGGCCGAATACATAGCTTCTAGTATGGCCTCCTGTGAAGTTAGATGGTTGAGGAAGCTCTTCAGTGAGCTGTTTGGACATGTGTTGGATACCACCATGATCCTTTGCAACAACTACAGTGGGATTCGATTATCAGAGAATCTCGTGTTTCATGATCGCTCCAAGCATATAGATATCAAGTACCACTTTATCTAAGATATGGTACAACGACGAGCAATAAGGCTCCATCACATTGGGACTAATGAGCAGGTTGCCGATATTCGAACAAAGCCCCTAGGGAAGGTCAAGTTCTTGGCCTTCCAAGAACGACTTGGAGTCGTGGAGAGACCCTCTTATGAGGGTCTTGCATGAGATGGACATTGAGCTCTAGGAGCTCTGGGGGGCTTGGGGTAGTTCTTGGAGCAAGGAGCAACCATAGGGTGAGTGGTTCAGCTTTCCCCTAGTGGTTTGTTGTGTACAGGGTGAGTGGTTCAGCGTTCCCCTACGATACCCCTTGGCAACATGTAGGCAAGATGAGTGGTTCATCCTTCTCCTACTGAGACATCCTGCCCATGCAGTTTGGAACTCATGGGAAGTGCCTCTCATCTGGCTAATGAGTAGGGAAATGAGGATAGGGACCATAGTACTACCGACTGATGCACCCTGTACTATTGTACTCCCTATGATAGGATGACTGATATTGATCTAGGATCAATTGGAACCAACTTCAGGTTAGTAAGAGTAGTATGAGACACTATATTTTGATTGGAACTAACTTCGGGTCAGTAAGAGTGGTATGACACACTCTCCTTTAATTGGGACTGAATTCAGGTCAGTAGAGAATGGTATGATACATTCTCAGTCACTTATTCTTCCTCATAGTTCAACATAGCAGAGCAGTGCACTGATGGCAGATATAGTATATATTGGCATATGGATTAGCAGATGGAGTTCTCCCTAGTTGAGAGGGAGTGTTAAAATTGACAACTAGGGCCAAACTCCACATGGGTCATCTTATTTATAATGGTTGATATTTTTCTTGGATTCCTCTCTTCGAGAGGCATAGGATTGATCTAAAGATCATCCGATTCTGACATGTACAAATGAAGTTATGAATTTATTTTGATTATGGTCAAATTATCAAGGTCGGCTATCAAAATTAGGTAGGTTCAGAAGCCCAACAGTCATGTCTATTCATCCTCAACGTTGCATATAAATAGAAGGTGACTTGGCCTCATTTGGACACATTCATCTTCACACTTCTCTCTCTCTCTCCCCTCATTGATTGGCTATGGATTTCTAGGCCTCTCTCTCTCCAAATATCTAAAATTTCAAGAGAACGAAATTTTAGGAGGCCAAAATTTCAGGGGATCAAATTTCTAGACAGTTTGACCAAGCGTTGACCAACATGAGTTGACCTCCTTTGACTGCATTTTTTGTGAGGGATATCTCTGTTTGGGCAGACCACATTTATGAGCACAGCAATTGAGGCTAAACATTGATTGTTGACCAGCGTTGACTGCAGCTAGGGCTGACCATAGGTGGGTTGTTTGAACAAACTTTGACTGGGTTGAATTTGACTCTTTTGAGGGTTGTTTTATCTTGTTGTTTGGATGTTGAAGTTGACAGAAGTTGACCGCTTTGTTGAGGGTCAAATTTGCCCTGTTGATCAGCGTTGACTTTTTTGGTTAGGGCTCTTTTGTTGTTGTTATAAATTATCAGATTTGTAAATTGTACTATCTCCCTTTGTTGAACTAATGAAGACTAAAAGAATATTTGATCAAGGGTTTCCCCACATTGGGGTTTATCCCTGGTTGGTGTCGCATCTTGTGTCCTCTTGTCTTGGCTTGTCTTCTACTGTTTATGTTTATGTTCTATCTGCATTTTACTATCTTGTTGATGTGATTGCTAATCTGAATATTGATACTGGGCTAATAAAGAAATTGAAGTAAAATTGATCTAAGGCATAGAACATACCATTATTGCCTAAAATTAACATTAAAGATACATCAGTGAATTTTTCATGCCTTCAACAAGGTTCGTCTCTAAGTCCTAATCTTAGTGCTTCTTCCAGTTTTTAATTTCAATCAATATTGACTTCAATATTCCAAAAGTACCATATATAAATCAAACATTCTACAATTTTCCTCTTTCCAGCGCCACCACCTTTCATTGCAAATTGTGTGACAAAAATGAATTTTATGGTCCAAGGTTAAGATAAAATTTTGACCTTATTGTGCATTTTTGAAACCACAATCTTTGTTACACAATACATGTTCTAGACCTATTTCCCACCAAAATTGGGTGCCCCTAGGAGAGTATTTCTCCTCTACATCTTCTAGTTGGTAGACAACAACCCTTGAGAGCCACCTTGTAGTCGATGTGATGTGCTACTTTATCTCCACTCCATGCATCAATTGTATGTTTCCTCTCCCATCTACCGAGAGCACATGTTAGAAGGTGGGAAATCTTATCCAAAAGGTATGTTTTGTACAAAAATCTAGGGAAATTAGGTTAAGTGGTTTCTCTTACTTTGATAATTGTTTGTGCTGTATTTTACTTAGCCTCTTATTTCACTTATTATTATTAGTGTTCTTATCATCAAAACACTACCAAACAATGAAAGAAAAATGAGACAAGAGGACACAATATATAAGCTATCAGCCAAGGCCAAAACCTCTCCCCTTGAGAGGAAAAACCACAAGAACCCTTCTCTTCTTTTAGAACTTCAAATGACAAATTCCAAAACCTAAGACCCTTGTTAAAGACCCCTCGAAAGACCAAGTCAATCCTTCCTCCTTGATGAGCCTTCCAAAAACTTCTTTTAGCAAAATTGTCCTTAATAACATTTCCAGCAACTTCGACCCCAGTAATTTTTCCAGCAACTTCGTCCCCAACAATTTCTTTTGCTATTTCAACTATTGCAGAAACACTAGCTCTTGCTCGTGTGGGAGACGATGGTCATTTATTTCTTCCTTGTTCTTTGCTTGACTTGGTTCTTCCTTCTATGGAACTCAACTTGCAAAGTATACCCTAACTCTACTTCTTGTAGCAAGTTTGTAATTCGTTCTAGCTGCTATAATAGGTGCCATAATTCTTTCGCACGTGTGAAGGATATTAGCCCAAAGAGAATTTCAAAACTTTTCTTTCTCCTTCTCCTTCTTTGTTAGGTATTCTTCCTTTTTCGTTTTCTTCTCATCTTAGATCGAACTTCTTGAGAGCTGATTGGATAATCTTTGAATGAGGTCGAAGTCTCTTATTTATAGGCTTCTTTCTAGGTCAAATTGTTCCTTTAGGCCAACTTGTCGACTCATGAAGGACGACTTGTTCTTTTGATGATGACAAGGTCTTATACGGTCTATATGACACTTTTGACTTTACATAAATTTTCTTTACAATATGCAACATGCCCAAAAGGGTCTTCCATACATGACAATGATTCAATTGACTTGTTAACTGAGCCATAGAAACACTCAATGGATGCTTGACCTATAAATTAAATAACCTTGAGCATGATACCCATGCATCAAGAATGACAATAATAAATTTATTTTCGCTTTAATATCAAACACATAAAAAACATGATTATATATGTCATTATGAAGACCGAACCTAGTTACATATTTCAACATTCCCTCTTAACTAGGGAGGTATTCATAATCCATACAAGGTACTTGGACATTTTTGTTGAGAATTTGATAGGGAAATGAATATGTTAATTCTCTTTAAATTGATAATTGTTTGTGTTACTATTTTCTCTATTAGCTTTGTTCCTAGTTATTATAATGTTAAATACATCAAACAACTACCAAAAACAATAAGAACAATGACACAATATATAGGCTAAAAACCAAGGCTAAAAACCCTCTTCTTGATGGGAAAACCCGTAAATCTCTTCTCTTCTTATAGATCCTTCAATTGAAAAATACCATGACCTAGTGACTCAGACAAATACCCTCCAAGATCAAGATCAATTCGACCTCCTATTGCAATAACTTTGACCTCCTACTATAGATCCAAAATTCTTACTACTCGGAAACTACTACTACCCCACTAGAAGACTTCAATCTTCTTCTCAGAGCCTCTTCTTCACTTCACTTGCCTTTCCTTGAGCCTTAGGGCTAGAGATATACCCTAAGTGACCATCGCTTGACTTCTTTATTCTCTTCCTTCCAAGATCGAACCAGAGATGACTGTTGTGCAAAAACCCTATCTTTGTCTTGCACATGGAAGAGAGAACTAGCCCAAACACTTCAACTTCCTTCGACCTCTTCTTCGTCCTCTCATTTGACCTCTTCTTCATCCACTTCTTCACATAGAATGAGAGATGAGTGAGTGTTCCTTTGGAGGACGAGTTCCTCTCTTTATATAGGCCTCTTCAAGTGTAGAAGCAACTCTTCATTTAGGCCGACTTGACAACTTCTAGGCCGACTTGATCTTGGAGGGAATTTGGACACTTTAAAGACAAAAATATTTTTTCTTTACGAGACACAATGTGCCCATTGGGATCTTCAATATATGAAAATGACTCTTAGACCTAAGACAAACACTAAAAGCACTCAATGGGTGCTAGACCTATAAAATAAAAGAACTTTAGCATGAAACCCATGCTCCAATAATAATAATTTATTTTCATTTTATAATTTACAAGAATACATTTCATCCTTATGAAGACCGAACCTAGTTACACATTTTTCAACGCTCCCTCTTAACTAGGGAGGTATTCATAAGAGGTACATGGTCATTCTCAATCTGAAGAGATCTCATAAAAGAGTCGGATTGGTAACCCATCTGTCTAGCATCATATTTAACCAATATTGTCACATAGCAAGGCCTTGACTAACAACTCTATCTCTCCACAAGATCATAGCACAATGTTGGCGAGACCAAAGATTTATAAATACCATCATCATTGTATCTCAAGGTACATACTCCACTTGGGTGTTCACCGAGTATGACCTTCCTTTGGACTATTCTTATTGATAGCTAGTCCTCAAAGAATATTGGTCCACGACTACTCTTGTCTTGAATTCCCTACCAAATTCTTAAAGAGTATCAAATTCCAGATGGTTACCTAATCCTCCATTCTTTCTTCCCAAGTGAAGACAAGAATGTAGTGTCTATCTCTCCCTCTAAATTAGGGAGGATAAATTAGTCAAACCAAGCTTGTCTCTCAAGTACACAAGCTTCTTGTTCGTAAGTGACTTTATCAATATGTCATCTACCTGCTCATCAGTGGAGATGTATTGTAGTTGTAACACACCATTCTGCACTAGCTCTTGAATATAGTGATACTTGTTGTTTATATGCTTTGTCTTTCCATGAAACACTGGTTTTTCAAACAAATGTATACAACTCGTGTTATCACAAAGTATCAATGTAGGGTTCATCGGTCCTTCAAATAGGTCAGATAACAACTTCCTCAACCATACTGCTTCTCTTCTTACTTCACAAGCTGCAACATATTTAGCCTCAACACTACTCAAAGCAACAATGTCTTGTTTTCTCCTCATCCATGAGACCATGAAGGATCCCAAATTGAAACATCCTCATGTAGTGCTCCTTCCATCTTGCTCACTGCCTCCCCAGTCGGAATCTGTATATCCAATCAGTTGGACATCAGTCCTTATATCATACTTCATACAGTAGTGGATGGTTCCTCACAGATACCTCATAATATGTTTTGCTTCTACCCAATAATCATGCTTCGGATCCACTTGGAATTGAATGAGAGAACTTTACTATAAAGATTATGTATGGTCGAGTATTCACCAAGTACATCAATGAGGCAATAGGTTGCCTATACTTGGAAGGATCCATAAGGCTTGATTCAGAATTCCTTAGTCTCTTCAAATTTGTGATCTTTGGAGTGGTCATACATTTGCAATCCATCATGTCAAACCTCTTTATCATCTTGATCACGTACTTTCCTTAACCCAAATAAACTTCATCATGTCCTTGCCAGACTTCTATTCCCAAATAGTAATGCATCAGCTCAAGATCCTTCATGTCAAATTCTACTTCTAGTTGCTTCTTACATCCTTCAATTCAACCTTTTACACTTGTCAAGAGAAGATCATGTACATATAAAATAATGATTACATGTTCTCCATCTACAACCTTAATATAAAGGTTCAAATTAGCATAACTTTTTGTGAAGTCTATTCTTTTCAGGTATGCATCCATTCTATCATACCATGCCCTTGGTGCTTTCTTGAGGCCATATAATGCTTTCTTCAATCTGCAAACATATGCCTTCCTATCCTTAACTTTGAATCTCAAGGGCTTCTCTATATAGACTTCTTCATCTATTATGCCATTCATAAAAGTAGTTTTGACATCCATTTGGTGGATGTTTCATCCCATCAATGTTGCCAAAGAGACTAATGATTGAATTATTTTATATCTTGATGTTGGAGAAAATGTCTCTTCATAGTCGATGCCTTCTAGTTGAGAGAAACCCCTAGCCACAAATATTTCTTTATACTTATCTATACTTCCATCTACCGCATGTTTGATCTTGTAGATCCACTTGGAGGTAACCACAATATTTGTCTTCAGACCTAGGTACGATCTCCTAGACTCCATTCTTAATTATAGATTGATACTCTTCATTCATGGCATCTTTCCATTCCTGATTATTTACAGCATATTCAAAAGTGGATGCTTTTGCTTCTATTAGTTTTGTCATGTATGCAACATACCCAAAATATCTCTTGGGTTTCTTTCTTTCTTTAAATGATCCTCTCACTGCCCCATGACCTTCTACATCAAGTACTATATATTTCAACCAATCCGGTTTTTTCCTTGTTTCAAGGATGACCACAAGTTGAACATGCTCACTAGGACCTTCTTCTTCATGATGTGATTCTTATTCTCCCTTGTCAACTTCTTCCTCAAATATTGGAAGTTCTTCATCATCAAAGTCTATGGGAAGTTCCTTTGATTTCTTGAATGCTATGCTTTCATCAAATATGACATCATGACTAACTTCTATGCGATGTCATTATTTTATGTAGATCCTATTAGCTTTCGATGAGTTGCTATACCCAACAAATGTTCCCTTCATGCCTGATGGATCCAACTTCTTTTTTGTCCTTTGGTATATGGATATATACAGGACACCCAAAGATCTAGATATGATCTACATATGGCTTCTTTCCAGTGAACACTTCCTCTGGAGTTTTGTTGTCTAAGGACCTGTGGGGACTTCGATTTTGTATATAAACAACTATCTTCATGGCTTCTCCCCCAAGAAATTTAGGTAGATCCTGATCGTGTAACATTGTTTTTACACTTCCTTCAATGGATCTATTCTTCCATTCTACAATTCGATTTTGCTCAGGATTATATGGGACTATCAACTCCCTCTTAATCCCAGACTCCTTACAAAATGTTATAATCTCTTTGGATCTTAGTATCTTGATTCTTCTTTCTGTAAGGTTCTCCACTTCAGCTTTGAATTCTTGAAATTTGTGAATACTTCATCCTTGGTTTTCATTAAGTAAACCCAAGTCTTTCTTTAATGATCATCTATAAATGTGACATAATATAGATGACCTCCAAGTGATTTAGGAGTCATGGGGCGATATACATCGGAGTGAATGAGATCCAAGATTTCTTTTGACTGTGAAGCGCTACTTCCAAATGGTCTCTTGGTGTTTTTACCCAATGCACATCCCATACATACTCCTCCATGATCTTCCTTTAGTTCAGGTATTCCATCCACTATGGAGCTTAGAGTTGGAAGGATCTTGAAATGTAGATGACCAAATCTTCTATGCCAGATTTCACACGGGCTAATATCAATGTGAACTAGGGCTTGGGCCATAAGAGATATTATTATGTAGAGTCTTCCTTCTCAAATGCCAATGACTTTATCTTGTTCTATACTTGAGTCTTTACTCCATACACAAAACCTTCCATCAATGAAAGCTACTTTATCACCCTTATCTTCCAAGCTTGAAATGGAAAGTAAATTCTTATGCAAACCTGGAACAAATAGAATGTTGTTGAGGTGGATGTTTCTTCCATTCTACAGATTTATGGATGTTGATCCAATACCCTTTACAGGATAGCTCTTGTTATCTCCAACTTCCACTAAATAGGTGGATTTTCCTTCTGATAAGGTCTTCAATTGTTTGGAATGGACAATCATGTGTCTTGATGCACCACTATCAATTACCCAAATGTCTTCATCTTGGAATGTGCCAGAAAGAGACAATAAGGGACCTTCATCATTTTCCTTGATTGATACCTTCTTTGAAGAAAATAAGAGGCTCCATGCTTTCTTGATACCTTCCTTGTTATGGCTTTCTATCTTGGAACACTTCTTGATGAACTTCTTCATTGTAGAGGAGATCTTCATGATGCCCTTTGCCAACCTCAGCCCTGGTACCATGTTGAGAATTAAATAGGGAAATGAAAATGTTAATTCTCTTTAACTTAATAATTGTTTGTGTTACCCTCTTCTCTATTAGCTTTGTTCCTCATTATTATAATGTTAAATACATCAAACATCTACCAAAAACAATAAGAACAATGACACAGTATATAGGCTGCAAGCCAGGACCAAAACCCCTCCTCTTGAGGGCAAAACCCTTAAATCTCTTCTCTTCTTATAGATCCTTCAATTGACGAATACCATGACCTAGTGACTCAGACAAATACCCTCAAAGATTAAGATCAACTTGGCCTCCTGTTGCAAGAACTTTGACCTCCTACTGTAGATCTGAAATTCTGACTGCCCAACAACTGTTGCTACCCCACTAGAAGACATTGATCTTCTTCTTAGAGCCTCTTCTTCCCTTCACTTGCCTTTCCTTGAGACTTAGGGCTAGATATATACCATAAGTGACCTTCTCTTGACTTCTTTCTTCTCCTCCTTCAAATATCGAACCAAAGATGACCCTTGCGTAGAAACCCTAACTTTGTCTTGCACATGGGAGAGAGAACTAGCCCAAACACTTCGACCTCCTCTGATCTCTTCTTCGCCCTCTCCTTTGACCTCTTCTTCATCCACTTCTTCGCATAGAATGAGAGATGAGTGAGTGATCCTTTGGAGGACGAGTTCCTCTCTTTATATAGGCCTCTTCAAGGGTAGATGTGGCTCTTCATTTAGGCTGACTTGATATTGGAGGGAATTTGGAGACTTTAAAGACAAAAAAAAAAAAAATTATTTACAAGATACAATCTGCCCATTGGGGTCTTCAATATATGACTATGACTCTTAGACCTAGGACAAACCCTAGAAGCACTCAATGGCTGCTTGACCTATAAAGTAAAAGAACTTGAGCATGAAACCCATGCTCTAATAATAATAATAATTTTTTTTCATTTTATAATTTAAAAGAATACATTTCATACTTATGAATACCAAACCTAGTTCACATTTTTCAACAATTTTCATATTGAATATTTCTCATAGGAAGAGTCAGATTGATAAGCCATCTCCTAAGCTATCTTATCAGCTCATACTAGTGCATATTATTATACCAACCAACATTGTCACGTAGCAAGTCCTTGACTAACAGCTCTATCTCTCCACAATATTAGAGCACAATGCTGGTGAGACCAATGATTTATGAACACCTAAATCATTCTCTCAAGGCACATACCCCACCCAAGTGTTCAAAAGGTATGTCCTTTTAGGAAAATTACTTTCTTGGAATAACACATCCTCAAGGAATTTCCTCTTCAACTACTCTTTCTTATTGGATGCCCTACCACATTCTCAAAGAGTATCGGAATCAATCTCAAATCCTTCCCCAATCCTCCATTATTTCTTCATAACATGAAGACAATAATGATGTGTCTACCTCTCCCTCTCAACTAGGGAGGATATACGTATTCCTATAAAAATGAATATACTCAAGCTCCCTCTTAACCAGGTACTTTCCCAAGCTCCCTCTTAACTAGGGACTTGTTTCCAACATCATCTCTCTGCTTGTTGGTGGAGATCATGGTACTATGAGTTGTTTGTAGGGCTCCTCTTCCCAATGCCATGAACTTCATCTTCTTCATCATGTATCATTTTTCATCATCACTTTATCGTAGGGAATTGGCACTTTCCCTTCAACGAACCATGGTGTTGAACCTATAGTCATTTCATCCTTCGATTTATTGGAAAGTGATTATAGTCCACTTTTGGTTTTTCTTCATACAACTACCTCTTCCAAGTCATGTTTCTTTCAGGATCTTCCATCCAATCACATGAATACTAGTTGTAGGTGACATCTACAACTCTGTTTTAGTAGTCCTGTAACAACCCAACCAGATGTTTTCAAAAATTATAAATGAACATCAAATCAAAATTACCTTTTTATGATGGCCTTTCGTCATGACATCAACTTTATGCAACATCAATATTTGCACATGTATGACTCCATCTCCAATACATTCGATATCAACGGTATCCTTCTTTTCCAGAATTATCAAGTTCTTCATACCTTCTCTATGGAGATTTCATAGCTAATTCTTCTAGTTATTGGATGTTGATCACTTATCTTATCTCACTATAGTTGCATCTTTTCACGAAATCTTCTTCCTTTCTTTGAATATTTCTTTCTCATGAATTTCTATACATAGTTCCTTTATCATAAGAACCATCATTATCAACCACCTCATCTTGCATATGAGATCATATTACGTTGATTTTATCTTCTCAATAGGTAGAATAGTTCAAGGCACATTGCCTACATGCCTTCATGCATCATTCTAATGGAAGAGATCCTTCTCCTTTGATCATACTCATGAGATCGAGCATTCAACCATGAAATCTGCAACTATATGATGACATGACTTTATCTATCAAATATATACATACCTTTTCCTTCTTTTAGTCACCTAGACTTCCTTCTAACAACTTCCTTTCCTTGATTGAAGATGAAAGTACTTCAAACAAATCAACATGTTGCACACCTTCATCATCATACCTTACCAGTGGTCCCACACAAGGTGGACCATAGACTATGAGCGAGACACTTGCTTCTTCCAAGTAGAGGTAAAGTTCTAATGAAGTTGCCAATGGAGGATCTTGATTATCCTCATCCTACAAATTCTCCTTCCAAATGATGTATGATGATTTCTTTATCTTCTATCATGCTAGATGACTTTCTTCCAACAATATGTACTGCTACTTCAGTTGTCCTTATACGCTTCCAATGGAGATGTCTTGAACTACTTTCCTTTTATGATGGCTGCTACAACCATGTAGATTTCTATTTCATCTTTCTTTCCAAGCTTCTATGACATTGTCATCTCTATTTTAACTCTTATGCATCTTGATGCCAATGATGTTTTCCATCATGAATGTTATTTTCTATAAAACTGAAAAGAACTAAGTGAAGGAGATTATCTCAGTCATAGTAGAGATCTTTCACTTCCTCCTTCTTTGATTTCTTCTTTTCAGGTTTTTCCACTTCTTCGATGACATAGGCTTCATTTCTTTTCTTTATCCTCTTGTTGTCTTTCTTGATTTTGGGACAATTCCTTTTAAAGTTCCCATATTCGTTACATTCATAGCATTGTATCTTTGACATATCAATCTTCTTCTTTTTCTGAGGACCAAACTTTCCAAACTTTCTTTTTCTCTTGGCCATGGCATCATATGCTTGAACTTGTTCATTTTATCCAACATCACTCTTTGCCTTAAACCTAGTTTCTTCAATTTTACATAATGAACAAAGTTCACTGAATGGAGTGGCTTCCTTCTTTCCATAGATACTTGATACAAAATTTCCCCATTCATCAAGTAATGCATTGAGCACAATGGTGGTCATTTGTTTATCGAACATTATTTCCCCTAACTCTTATTGTTGATCTCTTATTTGTGACACCCCCATAATATATGAGGATATACCTTCTTCTTTTAATACCTTCATCTTTTATAGCTCGGTTCTCCTAGATACAACTTCTCCTGTAGTGCTTACAGAGAACAATTCTACCAATTTATCATATATTTCTTTTGGTTTCTAAATTTTCTACATAAGGGATGAGGGGATCCTTGATTGATTGTATAAGGATTCTTTGAGCCTGTATTTCCCCTTTCATATGCTTTGACAATGCTTGAGCTTCCTCTTGTCATGGTTTGGATAATGAAACCTTAACATGTCCAATAACTTCATTCTCTATGAGGATTAAATCTATCCTCTTCTTCCATGCAAGGAAATTTGATGACCCAACCAATTTATTATTTTTCTTATAGAATGAAGTCATTTTGAAAGTAGATTCAAATATAGATATAAATCTACTTACTTGTTAATGAATATGCTCCTTTGATGATGATATCTTCAACTTGATGATTGATGATGTTTTCTTCCTTGAAGACGACAACACTTCTTCTTCTAGAGATGTAGATCACCTTGATTTCTTTGATGATGATGGAAATGCTTCTTCTTGCTTCCTTGGGATGTAGAAGTGTAGAATATGGAGACTTCAAGATGCTTTAAATGCGTATTCCTTCTTTCTTTTAGTGGAGGTAGGGTCCTTCTTCAAGTAGACTCTTTCAAGTCTTCTTGTTGTTGTTGCTTCTAGATGGTACAATACTTGAGATGAGATAGGTATTCCTCCTTGATTCTCCTTAGATCTTCTCTTCAAGCTGCATTTTATTGTCTTGTCACATTAACTTTGATTCCATGTTGAAAAATCTAGGGTAGCTAGGTTAAGTGATTTCTCTCACTTTGATAATTTCTTGTGATGTGTTTTTACTTGATTAGATTCTTCTTTCACTTGATTATTATTAGTGTTCTTATCATCAAACAACTACCAAACAATGAAAGAACAATGAGACAAGAGGACATAATATAGGCTATGAGCCAGGGCCAAAATATCTCTTGAAAGGAAAACCCACAAGAACTCTTCCCTTCTTATATAACTTCAAATGACGAATTCCAAGACCTAATACCCTTGTAAAAGACCCCTCCAAGACTAATTCAATCCTTCCTCCTTAGCCTTCCAACAACTTCTTTTCGCAAACTTGTCCTTAGTAACTTTTCCAGCAACTTCGACCTCAACAATTTTTCCAACAACTTCGACCTCAGTAGTTTGTTATGCAATTTTGACTATTGTAGCAACCATCGATTTTGCACATGTGGGAGAAGATGGTGATTTCTTTCTTCCTTATTCTTCGTTTGACTTGGTTTTTCCTTCTATGGAACTCGGCTTGCAAAGTATACCCAAACTCAACTTCTTGTAGAGAAGTCTACAATTTGTTCTAACTGCTGCAATAGGTGACCTAATTCTTTCCCACATGTGAAGGATATTAGCCCAAAGACAATCTCAAAACTTTGTTATCTCCTTTTCCTTCTTTGTTAGGTATTTGGCTTCCTTTTTCGCCCTCTTCTACTCTTAGATTGAACTTCTTGAGAGTTGATTGGATAATCTTCAAACGTGGTTGAAGTCTCTTATTTATAGGTTTCTTTCTAAGTCGAATTGTTTCCTTTAAGCTGACTTGTCCACTCATGAAGACCGACTTGTTCTTTTGATGATGACAAGGTATTGTATGGTCTATATGCACTTTTGACTTTACATAAATTGTCTTTACAATATGCAACATTCCCAAAAGGGTCTTCCATGCATGACAATGACTCAAATGACTTGTTGACTCAATGACAAGCCCTAGAAGCACTTAATGGGTGCTTGACCTATAAATTAAATAGCCTTGAGCATGAAACCCATGCATCGAGAATGACAATAATAAATCTATTTTCTCTTTAATATCAAATACATAAAATCATTTTAACATATGTCATTATGAAGACCGAACCTAGTTACATATTTCAACATGTTTTTCATTGTGCAATCGGGTGCTTATGCATGTTTTTTATTTGGGCATTTTGGGCATCAATTATTGGATGACTTGGAGAAAGGAAGGTATTTGACTGTGGTTTTGTTTCCTCACTTTAAATGGGGGGTTAATATTCAATCCTAGTCCCATGGGATCTCCCTTATTTTTTTATGGCTTTAGGAAGGGAACTACTTGGGAAACCCCAATTTTGGTAGCATGGTCTCATGTTCATGTTCCACATTTTTCACTCCCCTCCACACATTACAAGCCCTATTTAACCATTTCCCTTCTTTGGGTCCACATGACTACTAGGTCCACAAGGCACTCGCACACCACCTCCCCTTGTCCACATGTATGGATCGGGCCTGGAAATGTTTCCTTAGAGGTCGATGCAGCTAAAAGAAAGTAAAAGCACATCATGGCCACAAGCAAGAGACAAAGGAAAATAATATCATAAAATGAAACAGATGTCTAGAACATTTAATATAGCACGTGGGAAAAATCCAAGCATGATCTCTAGCCATTATCATTATGCCATCATCCTAGTTCCTAGGGCCCATGAATGCCCCTCACATCATTAAAGGAACCCATGCATGTCCTAACCCATGGTGGGAAATGTACTACCCCAACCTTAAAGGGGTAATAACTACTTTACATCATCCATAACCTGCTCTCATTCCTTAAAGCTTTGAGCAATAATACAAATAAAATCAAGAGAAGGCATAAGGAAAATAAAGAAGGGTGGAAAAACAAAGGTTGGGGTAACTCATGTAGCCACATTTTCTCCCTCGTCACATTTGTATACCTAATATGTGGGTGTCCTCATTATTTCTAGCTTTGTATCTATAGCATTTGGCCTTGAGATGCCTTTGGCCCCATCAATTTCATTATTACTCACATGCCACCTATTAATTAAAGGGTGTATCAAAAACATGTATTTCCCCTTAAGGGCTAGGAACACCTAACAAGATCATTTATTAGCCACTCCTACCTAGGGAGGTAACACTATTACGTGATCAAAACCCCAAATTTAGAAGAGAAGCCCCATATGAAGTTTCAATGTCCCTTGATTAACAAGATTGGTTCACTTAGATGCACTAACGATTAATCGTACCTAATGGTGAATATGTAGCATTGGAAATTATGTGTGATTGGAAGGTGGTTTTCATCATGGGCTAGACAACTTAACTAGGGCTTGAGTTTATTGGAGGAGCATATTATTATTATTATTATCCAATTTTAAGGTCATGGCCAAACCAGACACCAAATTGGTGTATGAGACCCCCATTATTTGTGGGACAAGGGACTCACCTCCATGCAACGATTTGACTACTAAGTGTATGAAGGCATACATACTCAACCTACAAGTGAAGCATTGAGAGCCATGGGACTTATATCTCTTGAAACCCATCATTTCATTCCATGGGCACCTACAACACCTTAGCAATCTACACTTAGCCCACATATTATTCACGAGATTATGCACTTGGATTAGCATGCCCTAGTCAGCTTAGTAATGTACATGTGGTTTGGCAATTGCTTTGAGGCCCAAATGAGGTTTGTCTCACCCTTTGAGACATGGGAGGGATAGCACCATTCTATAAGCCCTCAACATCAGAGCGAAACCATCTTATTCTATTACCAGAACACCCATGAGACCCATTTTGTTTCTTAAAACACAAAATTGTAGTCCACAGGATTATTTGCATGGAGATTTAGGGGTGAACCCCTAGATCTTGCTTTTTGGAGCCTTCTACACTCGAGTTGGAACTGGAGGAGCCCAACGCATGCCCTTGAAGGGCCCACACATGCATGGCGTCATTATTTTGGCCCTCTTATGGGTGTTTTCGTATGTTTTAACATTGGCTATGAGGTTGGCGTGTAACCTAAATTAGTTTTTTAACCCATCATTTGACAACTAAGATGGTCTTCTAGGCTAAATTAACATTAATTAGACATGTATAAATAGAAGAAATGTCATTTAAGTCTCTCAACATCATCTCTTGGACAATTTGACCTCTTGAGAGAAACTCATATTTGTTCCTTCTTGGCTATTAGATATTTTTGGAATGCATTTTGATATTTGGAAGCTATTTTGGATTTTCTTTGGAGCTATTTCTTTGGTGAATGGATGGATATACTACATGTTATCTTGTAAGTGCCTATTGTTGAAGATTATCATTTTGAATTTGTCTAATGTATGGAATTGTTGCTTCTACATTATCCCTGATTGTGCCCTAATTTTTTGAAAATAAATTTGATGGCTATATAGTTGAGAATTTCATATGTTACTCATTATATAACATGTAATGAATGTTTCTGGTGGAAGAATTCTTATAACTCTCCATCGAACTCCATTTATTATTGAGTGGGTAAATGTTAAATTTTTGATAGCTAGGGAATCCAATTTCGGCCTCCTTAGCAACAAATTTGGCTTATCTATCACATCCTTGACTCCATATGCTTAAAGGACAAGGCACTAGCCCAAGTCATTGGTGACAAATCCTAAATTTTCTCCATAAATTTTTCTCCTTAAAATCGATCCTTTTAAGGCTAGGGCGAAAATCTAAGGCTTGCAACAAAATTTTAGGGAGGAGGATTTTTGGTGATTTGAGAGCCTAAACATCAAGCTTACGGTCTATGTTATCCAACCTCTAGGTTTGGTCAGCATCCACTCAAATATCATTTATAAAATCTCTTGCCCTAGTTGTTGCTCCAAGAAGGAAACCCTAATCTCTTTTCCCCTCAACTTGAGGACATTTCATGAAAGTTTCATGATCCTTGGCTTAGTTGAATATCATTGTAAGAAACTGTTTCTATTGAGCCTTGACCTTGTGAATACTTATCACCATTAAAAAATCTCTAAATCCTACGCCTTGAGCCTTCTTTTCTAGGGTTTTTCTTTAAGAGCATTTTGCTTCTTTAAAGCCTTGAATCATTATTGAGTCTTTCTCTTGAATGAGTTCTATATTGATCACTTTGTGCCTTATACCTAGCATATATATTTTAAGTGATCATATCCTACCGGGACTCCTCCCATTGGTGAAAGTCCATAAAGAACAAGGGGTTTTGGTTGAGGTGACATTGGGCCTCTACCCCATTGTTAGCACGCTATCTAGCTTTTGTCTTATAAGATTTCCCTCTCTAAAGCCTACTAAATTTGTTGGTCACGGGACCAAACACACTACACATTGTTTTGTTTCCGGTAAAACTCAAAAGGAAAAAATTCCATTTTATAAAAACTTAACTCACATAAATTCATCACAAATTTATCAGATTCGACTAATGCCTCTGAATACCGTCATGAGAAAACAAATGGCCGGGATTAGTAACACTTGTGATCTCTCAAATAAATTCCTCAAGATATTAAGCGCATCGGACTAGTCATCACATCTCTATGGTTTGTGATGACCGTTGGTGTAACTACATTATAGGAGATTTGAACTAATTATCGACAGTTAACCATAATTGACCAAACTTTTTGCAAGTCAATAATCTACAAACTTTGTGATCTCAGTTATGCAGTATACACGCCCTAGTAGCTCCTTGTAGCTACAAATATAAAATACAAAAATTCCTACACTGTACAAGCGATAAGAGAACCAATCAACGTACGCGAGACAACATATCAATCAATGCGGTGCTAAATAAACAAAGATACTCAAAACCCAATGATGAGGATCGATGAAGGATGCTTGATGGAGCTTGTTATAGTATCCTTTAAGTCACTATTATAATCATGAATCTGACGCAACCAAATGAAAAAAGCAACCAAATACACGGTCAAACCATATCATTTATCTCAAGCAGGTAATCTTGGTCATTGGATAACACCTTTGCTCTCTACGACCCATATACATTATTCCACGCTGACTGAGTCAATCTAATGTTTCAGGCTTTCGACAAATGGCTACGACCTATAACGATATTCAATATGGGTATTTTGTATGTAGCTCAAATCATTGTGTAGCCACGTATCAATCTACTTGCACAGATAGCTCAAGCGATGTATCATTGAGTTAAAATGCCAAGTCAAACATTGGGATAGTTTGTTTGTCCAATACGAAACCAAATCAAATGATTATCCTTCATATATACGGTAACCAAATCGTCGTTATCGCGATTTCAAATTAACAAATATACTCTACCTCCAAATGTGGGTGACCTATATTGTGACTCAAACGACTGTCCCAAACTTGAATTTAGAAACAATAAATGAATCAAATACCATGCAACTGCAACAGTTTTGGCTTTGTAATTTTCTTCCGTGATGATATCACCCAAACACAATTAGGAATAGATGCTAATGAGCCATAAGAGAGTGTAGAATCAAGCACGTGAAGATGCTCTTAACCCACAAATAGCCTTAGAAATAAAACCACGAAAATGATCCTCAAGATAGTTTTCCAATCCAGTTTTCCAATCCACCTCAGACTAATCCCAATATCCTCGTAATAGAACCCTCAGGATGCCTCAGAAAATGAGCTTGACTTTTCCTCAGAACTCGACCTTTCAGTTCAGATTTAATCCATACAAATTTATGTTTAACTTCAATAATACTTCGGCCTCCTACTTCAATAGACGTGTAAGCCCCTGGCCTAAGAACAAAAGATAAGCTTGATTGATATTTCGTGAATGAATTAATGCACTTCATGGAGAAATCAAGCTCATATATATATAGAGAGTGGGAGGGGGCTTTTAGAGGGGTGGTCGTGGCCTTAACTCATGGAGCCTACCTTACAATTTAAAAATTAGATTTTCAAAATTGAAATTTTGGAGCCAAAAAGTAAACAATCAGGCAGACTTAACTTCCAAATTTTTATAATTTACCAGCCTTCTTTACAAGTTGATTTGGGATGGGATAATACTCATTTGGAGGGTGGATATGCCATCATAATTAATGAAAATTTTGAGAATAAATGTCATCATTTAATCAATCAACAAGCTACCTTTAGCATTTCCTTTTGGGGCTTCTTGACCGCAGAGTGGGGCTCCAACTTTGACAAGGCATATCCCCTTAACTGTGAGGAGTTATGGGGTGAGCCACCTATCGATGAAATCAACACAATGAGGTATATCAAATGAAGATGGTCTCGCTTGAAATTTTATTGACCTTCTTATCCAACTTCTTCATCAAAGTGGCATCATGACCACAATGCAGTAGCTTCTCATCCTTCCAGGGCTTCTTGAACATTAGAGCTTACAATCAATACAATCCATAGACGAATATTAAGAGTGTTCAAAGATTGACATTGGGATCAATGGAAACACCATTCAACAAAAATATTACAACCACCCTTATTTCATGTATCTGGCAAAGTAAATATGCTCTAAACATTACATCCCTTTCATCTTCACTTGTAAAGATGTCAGCATTAAAAAATGATGGAAAAATAAACATTACAATAACCATGCCGCCTGCACCCCAGCTTAATGTTTACTTAGGTATTAAAGAAAAAAACAATGAACAAAAAAATTGACAATATTTTGATTTTAACAAGGTGTAAACAATCTCAAATGCAGATTTATTCTTTAGAATTATAGCCTCTTGAAAATCAATTTGTTTACATGACAGTATTTGAAATTGAAGCTAAAATTCTTGACTAAGGTGGTATTGATTAGGTGAAAAGTGTGTGGTAGTGTCAATTAAAGAAGACTATTCATGCTCTACACTACCTTTGAAACCCTAATTTAGAGGTTTGGATTCTACCATGGTTGTGCCCACAGAAGGGAGTGGCACTCCTCCCCTCCATTCCCCAATATTGTTGCCTTCCAATCTCTAGTGTCCTCCCTATAAAAATCAACAAGAATCCCACCATTGTGTTTTGGGAAGAAGCTAGATGAAATACCTAAAGTACATATGTATCCCTCAAATGCTTGCAATATGACACTAAAGCTAGCAAATCAAAGTTTGATTGGATGGTTCATAGGGCAATGGGAATCCCCTTGACCGGTGTTAATTTGGGTGGACAAAAATTGGAGGCCACTAATGCAAGTCCATGTTTCCCTCTCCTTCTGTGATTGAGGGTTTTGTGCGTTCCTTTTAAAGAAGAAGATTGGGCTTCAATTTACAAAAGTGACTCTTATTTTTTTGTTTTCATGCAATTTATCTCAACAAATGGATGCTGGATTTTAATCCTAAAGATGGCATTCCCTCTACAATACCAATATGGCTTCATTTTTTTGTATTTGCATTGTTGGAATGAGGATATTATTCAAAATATTGACAATACCTTGGGGAAGTACATTGATCGGTTTTAGCCACAAGATAGAATGTTTTCTTGTGAATTTATATTTGTATCAAAATAGATTTGGAGAAGGGTCTACCAAAAATTGTTTAGTAAACCCTAGGTAATTGGAAACACATTCTATCAATGGATTATGAGAAACTTCCATTTAAATATAAAATGTGTCATGAATATGGCCATTTTGTGAAAACAAAATCACTAAAGTGGCTCCACTCGAGCAAGGGTCTATGAAAAAGGATGAGCAATGACAACAACCTAGGAATAAATTTCCCATAAACAAATAAGTAGGTCCTCTTCAACCTAATCAAGCTCCTCCTGTTGTTATAAACTTAAATCTTCAAGATCTAGGCCATCCTCAAGACTTCCTCAACCTTGTTAAAATATGAAATTGCCGTCAAATTACACTTTGGATAGATCATTTGATGGAGATAATGATTGCATTGAATTCATCTTTTCAAGAGGACCAAAATCGACCTAAAGATCACTCAAATTGGATAAGGAAAATTGTTCTTATGAAGAAAAGTGCACATGTGCATATTTGATCAGGTCGACCCTAAAGCAAATTGGACACCCTTGGAAGGTTATAAATACAAGTGACCTCTAACTCATTTGGTAATCATCATGAGACACTCTTCTATCTTGGTTTTTGGCTCGCATAGGTCTGAGGCTCATCCACGAAGGAACATGTTCACTCGAAGATGAAATTGCAAGGTCTGAAGCTCACATTTCTGTTTTAGGTTTTGGGCCTCAGTTGCAGGCACATGACAAAGAGATATGGACTACAGTCGCTTGCTACTAGGATCATATGTGCGGCTGAAGCATCCCAGTCACATGCACAATTCGTCCTATGTGCAACCAACATCTAGGGTTTCAGAATCTTAGTTGCCGACTACAGTTGCTTGCTTGTAGTCTCTAGAGAGCAACTAGAAGCTTCCTAGTCACACACATGACTCTTCCTCCATGCGACTGATACCTAAATGATGAAATTTTAGTTGTCTGAATATTTCGCTCAGTGATCGTAGTGTTCAATAGTTGACCGTAAACGATGAAAAATTCATTAGAGGATTCAGAATCAGGATTTTGAGTATAAGCATTGTTGGGTTCATTTCATGGATGTTGTAGTTGCTTTTGATGAATAGTTGTATGAATGAAGATATGGATCATTTTACTCTATTTTACGGAATCATTCGATGACAATATAATAAAAACAATAATTTGAAAGGGTTTCCTCATCATGGGTTTTTTCCCTAGTCTCTGACCAATCTTGGTGTCTCTGTGTGAATGTTTTTCTTCTATTTCTTCTTTATGTTCCATTGCATTGATGATGATGATATTGTTCTTTATACATAGTTGCATATGTTTCTGAATAATGATGTAAATCTTAATAATGTTATGATGTTATTGGGTGAACTTAATGTGTTAATGAAGAAATGCAATTATCAAAGCAAAGAACAATATAGCCATACGAAAAATTAACATGGTATTAGATTTGGGCTAAAGAAAAGTCATGGAGATCACCCCTATGATGACACCATTGATGGATGAAAGAGAGGATGGTGGAGACCTAAAAGAATTATAGGTTTTGAAGAAGACCTTAGGCAATATTTGTATTAGGGTTTGATTGATATTATGAGGTTAGGGTTTTAGAGAAACCCTAGCATGGTCAATGTGAAGATGCTCTAGCACTTGTGACAAATTTGATGAAGTGTTAGATGTGATAGTTTCTATTAGGCTTGGTTGATGATGAAGTTGATGAATATATATTGAGGGCATCAAGTGGATTATGGATAGTGATGGCTCTTGAAGGTTAGTTCAAGAGGGATATGATCACCTCTAATTGAAGATGAGTACTTTTCAATTTATAAAGCTTCATCATGTCTTTAATTTTGTTTGAACTTATTAATTTGATTATTGCATTACTTATACTTCATGCATGTATATTTAAGTATTTGGGTTTTTCTAACCTCCTTATGATTTATGATAAGTGGGTCCTTCTTGAGGATCATGGCTAGTGTAGGAAGATAAGATCTAGGCACCTGATGAAAAAGTGACAAAATGTTGTAAGTTGCCTATGTCAAATAAGAAGGTGCATAGGTATTTGAATACTACAAGGTATGGATGATACCTTATTCCAATGTTATGTTTCAGCTGCAATATTGATGGCAAGGTAAGCCCTAAGGTATGATGAAAGTGTCTCCTTCACAAATGGTTCATGCATATGAAAGTGTTTTGGATTCATGATTCTTATGATGAAATGGTGCACTTGGTATTGAACAAATATCTTATTTCTTAAACATGATGAATTTCTTGATTCTATGAAGCTACTTAATATTGATCTTTGATATATTGGTATACTTGATGTTCGGCTAACACCTATCATTTTGGATATCTTGATTCCATAAAGAAGGCTAACTCCTTGATTATAGTAAATGATAACTTGATACTATTGATATTGTTTGTGAAAAGCATGATAGCCGTGATGATAGAAGTGTAACAATGAGATTCATATTCAGGATCTTTTTACCGTGGTTATGTTTTGATGTGCTTAGTAACTATTGGCATATGATAAAACTGAATGCCCTGACTTGATTGAGTTATGTGACAAAGAAATAATGTTGTGATCATGATTCTTAAACTATACACCTATTAGCTATTTGACTCTAACCCTTGATGAAAGATTGATGTCATGATGTAACGATGAAATGGATGATGCTAGCATGTTATGACCATGATGGATATATGTTTGAATTTATGATATAACAAATCTGTTAATGCATGACAATATTATAGACAAATCGATGACTTTAACGAAGATGACTAAAGTGGCTTCCAATTTAGAGGGGGAATCTCTCTATAAGATCCTTACTCCTATTTATCATTTGCACTATATGTATAGAAGACTCTTTACTGCTGAAATATGATTTATGGGCATGAATAGACAAATATCTGATATTGTTACACTGAAGCAAAGTTATGACCTGAGAAGGTAGAGTTTTCCCTTACTTTAAGCCTTAGTTGCATAGATGGAAGCTCAAGTTTGCGACAGTAGCCTCCCAACCGCTCGTAGGAAGGCCTATGTGTGTGACTATGCCTATAGGACACAAGAGTGAAGCTTTGTGCATAAAATCAAAAGTACACCTGAATGATGTTAGTCCTACAGACATGGAGTAGACAACATAAATTTCTATGAGCAGAGAAGTTTGAATGATTTACTTACTATAATGTGAATATGTTGACTAAACTTGTTTTTGCAGGTGACCGGGATATGCATATCAATATGTCATTATGACTTAACCATTGAGGCTTGTGTATGATGATATTTGATAACAGTTGCAAGGTTTTGACTAAATTTGGTTGACTGATATATGTAAGCAGTATCTTGAATTTTGACATGATGCTTGATAATGATTTAGAATTTTAACTTGATGTTGAGATATGTTTTGGGCTATAGATCTCAATGTGATAGCAAATTTGGGATTTGACTTGATGACTAATGATTTGATTTGACAACTGATAATTTTCCTTGACAACAATGCTATGTGGGCATAGTGACTTTCAGTGACTTATATTGGTATTTTGTGTTGACATCATTAGCTTTGATTCAATGGTTTAAGTATTGATGGTTTTGATTCAATATGAAGTAATCTCACAATAAATGGATGGAAACTGCATAACTTATTCTTTTTGCATCTAGTGACTTATATTATGATCATGAGAATGCCTTGATGAAATTTAGATAGATATTGTTTGGTAAATGATAGTCTGTTGATAGATAAAGTCACAACTTGATTTGAGCTCTACCTGTCACCTGGTCTAATGAATTTGTTACAATGCTATTGATAAGTTTGATATTAATTTTGATCTGGAATCTAACAGTTTACTTAGTTGATTTGATTGCACAATATTGACTTATGTAAGGCTAATCATATTGGTTTGGTAAAGTGTTATGCTTGCAAAGAGCATTGTATGAAGCAAGCTCCTCAATCTTGATCTGTTCACATTGACAGTTATTGGTGAAGCCAGGATGATATGTTGATCCAAACCTCTACTTCAAAAGTGTTCCAAGGTATGATTTTTATTTTGGTTTTGGTTTTATATGTTAACAGTATACTATTGACAGGTAATGAGCCTCTAATGATCCAAGTAAGAGGGAGATGGCTTATGAAGCTCAAAATAATGAATCATGGCATGATGAATCAATTTTTGAAGCTGGGAAAAGAAAATCTATATTCCGAATCTATTAAAGAATTGTTGGAGAGTGGAAATGCAAGTACTTGGACATTCCGATTGAATTTCAAGAAGTTGTGAAGGGAAATTATTGAACTCAACTTGGAAATCGATAGTTGATTGAAGCATTGATGTTCCGATTGAACACTCATCTGTATACATAGATGTTGTGCATAGAACCCAAGTCGGTTTATGATTGAGCTTCATACACATAGAGTTTCCACCGAGCACCCTTCAAGATATTTGCATGGAATGAACAATTTTTGGACTAAGAAATTCTTGCTATGATATGTGATTGCATGGATATATTGATTATGATTGGGATCGTTATTGTCGAGCACATTCGGATGCTACCTTAGTATGAGATCTGCCATGATGTTTTGGATGAGAATTTCGTAATATGATCGAGGTTGGGTACGATGTTGCTAGCATAGCTAGCTGTGAGGCAGGATGAAGAAGCTCTTTGGAGAGATGTTTGAGCATATATTGGATATGGCAGGGATACATTGCAATAATAATTAGTGGATCTAATTGGCATAAATCCCATATATAGATGGGACTGAGATACCTTCATATATTGAGACAATTTTGTTGTACAATACAATCTCAGGCTTGTGGTTGGTACCTCCTTGAGAGGGAGGATGACTATGGTATCCTTTTTGTGAGATATATATATATATATATATATATATATATATATATATATATATATATATATATATATGTATGTATGTATGTATGTATGTATGTATGTATGTATGTATGTATGTATGTATGTATGTATGTATGTATGTATGTATGTATGTATGTATGTGTTCTAATATAATATTTGATTTGATGTCTTGTATGAATAGGAGACAATTTCTATTGAGACATGATGATTACCAAATATGAGCACGATGAAATGTTGCTGATCTATAGAGAGCATCACTGATCAAGAACACTAAGCCAACTCTTCCCCCTTGTCTTAGCTCCCAAGGTGAGGAATTTAGATGGAGGGCTCTTGGGGTTGAGGGATATCTGGACAATAGGGTCATAGATGTTTCTCCCCTATCTTGGTATTTGTAGAGTATACCCTAGATGGCATCATTCCTACAAGTTGGGCTTGTTGAGATTACTGCTCCCCGTTTGGAAAATGGGTTGAGAGTGTACTTGGGGTTGTGTAGCCAAAGTTGATTATGATGTAGGTGTTCTACCACATGAATCTTGAGGGTCATTGTTGGGAATATTGGTAGGCAATAGGATGGGTTGAGTAGTAGCTCCCCTATGACACCTATTGCTCGATATGGGTTCGTAGATGTTTAGATCCCCCATGATATTCTGGGTTGAGGTGTGCTCCCCGATGTGGTTCTAGGTTGATATGTGCTCCTTGATGATATGATCTCTAATGATGATGTGGGTCGTAGAATTGGATCCCCGTTGATGTTTCATGTGTGGTAGCATTGGGCTCCTTGCTGGAAAAGATTCTAGGTGGTAATAGTGGCTCCCTGATGAATAAAGTGTGGTAGATTGAGCTCCCGCCAATGTCAAATTCCTCTTCTTTCGATTCAAGAATATTCAACATATGAACAGGGACAATCAAGAAATAAGCATGAATAAGCAAGAGGTGAATTAAGATGATCAATGATGATTAGATACTTGAGACTGGATATGATTTGTTGACAGGATACTCATGACAAGATGCACATCGAATTATCCCTAGTTGAGAGGGAGTGTTAAAATATGAAACTATGGTAAAATTCCAGTTTGGACAACTCATTTGATGGAGATCATTATTGCATTGAATTCATCTTTTCAAGAAGATAAAAATCGATTTAAATATCACTGAATCGGATAAGGGAAAGTGCTCTTATGAAGTTCACATGTGCATATTTGATCAAGTCGTCCCTAAAGAAAATTGGATAACCTTGGAAGGCTATAAATACAAGTGACCTATATCTCATTTGGAAATCACCATGAGAAACTCTTATATCTTATTTTTTGGCTCACACAGGTTTGAGGCTCATCTGTGGAGGAAGAGGCTCGTTAAAAGATGAAATTGCAGGGTCTGAAGCTCACATTTTTATTTTAGGGTTTTGGGCATCAGTCCCAGGCATGGGATAGAGAGATATGGACTATAGTCATTCGCTACCAGGCTCATCTGTGTAACCGAATCATCCCAGTCGCACGCATAAATCATCCTTCGTGTGACCAACATCTAGGGTTTCAAAATCTCAGTTGCAGACTACAATCACTCACTTGCAAGCTCCAGAGAGCGACTAGAAGCTTCTCAGTGGCACGCATGAATACTCTTCCATGAGACTGGGACCTAATGATGGAATTTCATTTGTCTGAATATTTTGCTCAGTGAACGCAGTGTTTGACAGTTGATTGCAGACAATGACAATTCATTATAGCTTTAGAATAAGGATTTTGAGTATAAGCATTGTTGGGTTCATTTCATGGATGTTGTAGTTGATTTTGATGAATATTTGTATGAATTAAGATATGGATCATTATACTCTCTTTTGTTGAATCATTTGATGACAATCTAATAAGAAGAAGAATTTGAAAGGGTTTTTCCCATAATGGGTTTTTCCCTAGTCTTCGGCCAATCTTGGTGTCTTCTATGTGTGAATGCTTTTCCTCAATTGTGACTGCAGTGTTCGACAGTTGACCGCATACAATGATAATTCATTATAGGCTTCAAAATTAGGATTTTGAGTATAAGCATTGTTGGGTTCATTTCATGGATGTTGTAGTTGCTTTTGATGAATAGTTGTATGAATTAAGATATAGATCATTATACTAAGATATAGATCATTATACTCTCTTTTGTTGAATCATTTGATGACAAACTAATAAGAAGAATAATTTGAAAGGGTTTTCCCCATAATGGGTTTTTCCCTGGTCTCCAACCAATCTTGGTGTCTTCTATGTGTGAAGGCTTTTCTTCAATTATTCTTTTATATTCCTCTACATTGATGATGATGATATTGTTATTTCTACCTAATTGCATATGTTGTTGAATAATGATGTAAATCTGAATAATGTTATGATGTTTTGGATTAAACTTAATGTGTTAATGAAGAAATGCAATTATCAAAGCCAAGAACAATATAGCCTTAAGAAAAATTAACAAACCCTGGGCATATCATTGGAGGTATAACATAGAAATAACCAAGGAATATGGGATTCAAACTAAAATACTAGAGCACAACCCTAATAAGAATATGTGTGAAATATTTTCTCAATGACATAATATTCCATCTCCATAAACTCTTGATGATCTTGTTACGGCCACTAGAAAATCTACAATAATTCCCATATTGGAAGGAAACCCTAAAGCCTAACCCTCACTTGAAATAAATAAACCTAAACATGAAGATTAGATTAATAATTCTCCTTCTAAATTTTTTTATATCTTTGGGGTGCCATCCATTCATAAACGAGGAATGATCCAAGTGAGATATAATGAGGAAATAAAAAAAGCTAGTTGAAGGCTAGTTAATGTAAAAAACTAGGAGTAAGTTGTACAAAGAAAAAAGAGAAGATATAGTTCATAAAGAGAAGGATTTGGGAACCCATACTACATTGGATAGGATGTATATAAAAGGCATGATAACCATAAGGAATGAGAGTGGATAAAACCCTCAAGAAGTTATATTTTCAAATCAACTAGTAAATGATGAAAATAATTTCCTTGAACCGCGGGGATTCAATTAGTGCAAAAAAATGGAATTAGCTGAAGCTTTGATGAGATTATAATAAACCAATATACTTCTACTCTAGATGATGAAATTGGATGTTTATGAATTTTTCCAACAATATAGTAATATTTGGAGTAATAGTGAGGGACATGCAATTAACTAAAGGGGAGCATCTAGGGGTCTTTATACTCTTTGGAACAATTCCCTTTTTCATTTGAATCATAATCAACACACTTAACATTGAATATTTGTCAACCTTATTGATATTCTTATTAGGGAGGTGGTTAATGTGGTCAATATTGATATGCCTATCATTTATTTGGAAAAAGTGGAATGGTGGAGAACAATGTCATCTCTTCAAGATTCAAATTAGGGTGTTGTTGACGGTGCTGGAAATTCACCAACCAAGGGGGTCTCCCCGATGAAAAGTCCCAATCATACTTCGTATTGTTTGGTGTGTGGGGCCTTCCAGAAATAACACCTAGGTGCCATATTCTTAAAAATATGCCTTGGCTTCAATGTTCAGCATGAGAGAGTAATACATAGGTAGTTTCATATTAGCAAGTGAGTATGCCTTGTGGAATGATTGGTTGCAAAATATATCAGGGTTATTTTACCAAAAGAGGAGAGAAAAGTGACCCTCTTAAAGATAAGTAATAATACTAATCTAGAAAAGACACACGAGCATGTACATTAAATGAATCATTAGACATGTTGTCTCTCCCAGAGACAACTTTGGATTGCTTACATGACCAGTGCATGGGAACATCTAAATTCTATGTATCTCATATGATCCTCAAGAAACCGAAGGCATCATATGCATCTTCTACTCAAAGTGATTACAAATATACACATAACAACATGGTTTGGTTCCTTCATCCAAGGATATAAGCCATGTATTTCTAGTATCCTTTGACATATACAACTCACAAGAGTAAGGAAAAAACAAGTGGAGGCTGAGATCAAGGACTTACAGTTTAATCAGATTTTGCAGAATAATGAAAGAAGAGAAAGAGAATAATAACTCATCAGATAGAGCTTGAAACATCAAGAGTTCTATACTTATCTGAGTTAAATATAGACACGTGGATGTAAGAAGAGTGAATGTTATGATTTTAGGAAGCACACATTTAAATATATAATCTCATACTTGCATACATGCATATGTATTAACTAGTTAACACCAATGAATCTATAAGAATATAAGAGATATTTTTGACAGCTACAATTAGTTGAAATCATAGAGGAAGTGCAAACATAATGGAAGTTTAACAAAGAAACAACATATTGTAATACTCGAACATGGGAATCACCATGGTTTCATTCATATTAAGAAAGATGTAGATATGGAATCCATACAACTTCAGAAGCACATATAGTTTTTTCCTAGAATTCAAAACCTTTCTTCAATGTTTCTTCCTCCCTTTTATAATGAGAGGGAGGGTAAGAAAATCAGTTACAGAAATATCTTCAGGTGGAAATTTATAGATGTCTGTATGAATGGTTGTCTCAATGTAAATCCTCTAATTATTACAGCAGGCAGATTCCTTTCTTGAAAGCAAAATAGAATAACAATACAGTGATCAAAACAACAAAACATAATTAATCCATTGCAACTGAAATGATGGTTTCTGGAAATATCTTCATGCCACTCTTCTTTGCTATCCTTTGGTCCTGACATGTTCCTGCTAAGTCATGCTTAATAGTCTCTCGGCCGGTTCCGGGTCACTCTCAGTCTTTAACAACCTTTGAAATAGCTGCCAACTCATATGCCTTTTTAACTTTCTGTTAGAGAATATCGATGCCCTGAAAAGTCTGGTGTCGTGTTTCATGGAGTACCCAGGAGCCTTTCGAATGCTAGCCTTTTAACACAAGAATACCGTGAAACAAGCAAGCCCAACTTCCCTTTATGCCCTTGGGAATACAACCCCCTTCCACTTCTTCTTTTATGTGATTAAGTGCTTTAACTGAGCGCTTAGTCCTTTCGGCACTAAGGCTTTCAATTATTGCGCAGGGACCTTTTCCTTTGTTGCTTGAAAAACTTTTAATAACCCCTTACACCGCATCGACTGATATCCCGGATGCAAGAACCTTATGAAATATAGCCTATGGATCATCGCATCTAGGGACCCCTTTTTCTTATCGCAATCGCAATCCCACATCCAGCATTAAATACACTTTCCCTTAAGTTTTTTCGCTAAGCAGTTGCAATCGTTGATATGCGAGATGATGTAACCTTTGCCACATGTCACCCTATGAGTGGTGACACATGTCACCTAGAAATGGCCCCATAGGACCCTTGAAAACACTGAAACTAGGTGACATGTGTCCACCTTCCACGTCAGCATCTGTACTGCCACGTGACCTTTATTCTACCACTTGTCATCCATACTGCCACGTCATTGGTGACGTCAGCTGCCATCTCCGCTCTGAGGACCAATTAGAGGTCGCCACGTGGCCCCCCTGGAGGAGAGAAAAAGGCCTGCCTGACCTTGTTTTTTCATGCTTTTCCTTTGTATTTGGTTTTCTCGACCCCCCGACGATGTACCACTTTATCACGATATCAGCGGTTTGAAGGTATTTTTAAGTTCAAACCCCGCCAATCTTCCGAATGCCAATCACCGATGCCACATGGAGGAGAGAGAAAGGGGGTTGCCCATCCCTGTTTTGTCCGCCTCTCCTATGTTAAATTATTTTAGTCCTTCCCCAATGATACAACATTATATCGCAAATCGCCCCTGCGAGTTCTTGGAGTATGCAGTGACTGCGATGACAGTCGGTTTGTGAGATCACGATATTGGCCTTTGGTGCTGAGAACTGCCGATAATCCTTAAGTGTGAGCCTCAAGAATCCACCGATTGTCGATTGCGATTTTCCCTCCATACTTAGCCATTTTTGGGTTTGTTGGGCTTTTCCAAGGTAGACCTTCAAAATGCTTTATCTTCTGCTCCAGGAGTCCATTTTTGGACTTCCATATACTATTGGAAAGCTCTTTCTGAGCAATGCGCAATGGAGAGGGTTTGATTTAGATTTGAGCTCTTCTTTAGCCTGGGAAAGGGGCTCCAAACTTCACTCTCCTTGGGAAACTTTGACCATTTGAAATCCATAATGTGGTGAGTGACAACAGGGAATCTAGTGAAATAGTTCACATAGAAGCAATGATTGTTAAAACCCATACAATACACCTTCAACAAGATAAGTACCAAATCCATCGAAATAGTTCAATTTATTTAGTACATATGAAAACAACATACATCGCAAACATTCAAAGAATAGTTTTACAATATTTACGACATATACATGAAAGTGCGTTGGCTCTATGAGCCTCTGAATTAAAAAAAAATTACAAGATACATCAAGACAACGAACACCACTAGCCCTAATAGTGGGGCATTAGAGAAACCACTTGCTCCTCCAAAAGAACTATTTTCCTCTCTAATGCCTAGTAGGAGGAGCCAAGGTGACAATTCCATTGCATGAGCTATGAGGGTGTATATATAAAAAATGGGTTGACCATTCACCTCCCTTGTGACTCTTGGACTAACCTCATGATTTTTTGACTTCTCTATGACTCTTTGACTCCTTCGTGACTTTTCACATTCTATGGATGACTCTTGGACTTCCACTTTACATTGCATTTCTCCAATATTGAATTTACATAAACCACAAATGATGTGGAAAATGATGACTCATGACATGAAATGACATGACATGGACTACATGATGACATGGGAATGTCAAGCCATTCTTTGATGTTGCTTTATTTGTGTCTTCTTGAATGATAGAAAATGCTCTTCTTCTTCCTCCTCCATAAGGCTTGAAGATAAAAAGTCTTCAATGTGATTTTGATTTACAATTGTTGTCGTAATTTGGTGTCCCTTTGTCTGTCTTGATTGTTCCACTTGTCTTTGAAACTACAAAGTTGTCTTCTAGCAGGGTCTCCTTCTTCATTTCCTTCATTAGAATCCTATCACAACATGATAGAATACTTGCAACTGAAATCCACTCATGACAAGACGAGATCAGTTAGATAAAACCCCTATTCTAACATGTGTCATGACAACCACTAATTATGTTGTAACCAGGTGATAGGTTGGGAGACAGGCTTTGGAATTATGCGGTTGATCAGATCAGGAGGCCAGGGGCCAAGACTGAGCCTTGAGACTGCGAAATGTGCAGTTCATGGGGGATTGGGCAACATAAATGCACAATTGAGGGGCTTAAGGGGTCAGGTTTGAGACTTGAGCCTTGAGTTTTCCCACTGCATAGTCCTCGAGGGACATATACCAAAGGATTGTGATTTGTGCGATTAAAGAGCTTAAGGTTGAGGCTTGTTGCTTGAGACTGCAAAGTGCACAGAGGAAACTGACTGAGGAAAAGATTGTGTGGTTTTGGAGCTCAAGGGTCAGGATCGAGCACTGAGACTGAGTAGTGCATAGTTCTGGAAGGAAAGTACTACACATTTCATAGTTCCAAGAGGCAAGGTTTGAGTTTGAGTGCTGAGACTGTGGAATGTGCAGTTCAGGAAGGTTGAGTGAGGCCAAAGTGAACAAGGACAAAACTAGAGCATATCACACACTTAGAATAGTTGAAGACACAACATAGATAAATTATGATGCATGAAAAAAATACTTCCCTCAATGCGACGACATTGTGACAGCTTTCCCCAAGTGCAACTCTACTGGCACACTTTGCGACGAGAGTGAAGACACTTGTGCGACAATGCTTAAAACTTTGGGAATGAGTGTGATACATGTATACATGATAAGAATAGCTCATTAACACCAAGTGTACCCCTTGAAACAAGAACAACTACATATGTACAATGTGTGGCACTTGTCATGCTAAAAGATGACACTTGCGATAGTAAGAGGAAAGTGGAAACGACACTTGCAAAATGTGAACGAAATTGAAAACAACAAATGTCAGAGCAAATATAACATGAAAATGACGCTTATAAAAGTGAAAATAAGCAAAAGAAACAATTGTAAACATGAAATCGATACTTGCAAAATTGGAGGTGTGCAAAAGAGATAGTTGGAAAAACTCACTGAAATAGAAGAACAATCACAACCAAAATTGATGGACTGTCATTGACAGTGTGTATTGACTGTCAACATAGATTGAACATTGCATAGGCACTGTCTTGTTGGACTTGTGCCATGCCTGTTCAAGCTTGCATAAAAGAGTGTGTTCATGAGCATGTTACGGACTGAGAATGTGTGAGCAGGTGACTTTGACACTTACAAACTGAGAAGAAGACTAAAATACTTAACAAAGCATCGAAGGACCATAAAGAGACTATGGAATGAATGATCACAAGATTTGAATTAGGCTCTAAAATTCAAGTGTAGACGAAATTTTGGCAGGTGTTTTTCGCAGGGAAAACAAGTGTGTAGCATTTTAGCTCGTGACTTACTTTACATCAAAGGGAGAAAAAAGGTGGAAGAATTATAAGGAATCCAAATAGGGAAAAAATGGATGATCTCATCTCCTTATCAGACCTAGTAGAGATTAGACTAATCAAGGGTTGATGTCAATAGAAAAATAAGACAAATTGACCTAGACATATAGTGTTGAAATTTCTAAGTATTACTCGTTAGAAATTTTATCTGTATTCTCTGGTTTATTTCGCCTACTTGTTTAATTACTAACAAGTTCTTTAACCATATAAGCACTGAAATAAAGACAATGCAGTCTCAACCATCTTCAAATCGACAATTGAAAGAAATAGACAAACACACAAGTTACATCGTTATTTTTGGACAATTGTCCCCGGAAAAACCCAAATTGGGAAAAATGGTGCAACAGTTCTGAGGGTTTTATTATTAATCGGTTTTTCTGAGTACATTAGGTGCCAAACAAGCTCACCCAATAGAGCTAAATAATCTGGCAGTAATACCTCTCTTTGGAAGAAAATATTCTAAAAGTCTTCCCCACGAAACCCCCTTCGGCACAATTTGAAGCACTGTGTTAGCCTCCTATCATCTACGTCAGCCTGAGACCCTATGCGTTATCCCTCTGAGGCTTTGTGCAACCTCTCTGGCCCTCTACATCACTCCTGCAGCCTTTGTGTGGATGATGTAGGCCCTTTTGGCCTTTTCGCAGTCACTATTGGCCTCTGCGTGGCTCCCTCTAGCTCTGCGTCTGCCTTTCTTCTTTTCCGTTGGTCTTCCAACACTATCTCTGCCTCTCTTCCTCATACTCACTACCCCTTGTTGCAACTGTGGTCATTGATTCGACTTCTCTTAGCAAACGCCACTCTAGAAAATTGAATGACTGATCACTCTGGTGTATCTCCAACTGGCCTTCAAGCCTCCTCTTATACTTTTTCTGTTGAGTCTTCAATGGTCGAGATTACATCTCTAATCAATGGCTAAGATTATATTTGGCTTGATCCATTTCATTTAGGACCTTCTAACCTAGTTATATATTAATACCCATTAATATTTTTATTTTCCTAAGTTTGGACTTAGGAACCTAATAAAAATATTAATTATTTTAATATCTCCATTGGGCATAATTTCCCCAAACCATTTATGGGCCTTGGAGATCTCATGTGCTTTAGCCTCTCCACCAAATTTCATGGCTATAGCACATCCAATGCTACCCCAAATCAACACTCCCTCTTAGCAAGGAATGTGCTCTAGTAACACTCCACCATTGAGCATCACCCTAATTATACAGCACCGATACCTATGTTGATGCTAGGCCTTCCTGCCCAACATCCTCTGCACCGTTGCATCCTTACTATTTCCCATGGATCTATAACTGTCGCTGCTATGTCTATACGACAGCTCCCTCTACATACGTGTTGTTGTTGGTCCTTTCTCCCAACAATGCATCTGCACTGCAATTCTCTCTCATCATGTTGCACTGTGCTACTACTATTACTACTGCACTGCAGCTCAGCTAATTAGAAGTAATTGATCCACCCAACTACTGACATCCTTTTAAGGCTAGAAACCCTCTCGATGTTGAAGCTCTCTCTAACATTATCCTGTTCTCCCTCTACGATGTTGCAACGACTCTATGCCTCTCGCACCATTGAAAACAACTTTGTGCCTTCACTGCTGCAACCTCCTCTATGCCTCTCGCACTACTGCAACCCTCTCTGTGCTGCTTGGGGATACTGCACTCTAGCACTCTCTTCCACTCCATTTGCATCCGCTTCTATCGACATTCGTCATCCTACTACTGTCATTTTGGGGCTCCCGTAGCCATATATAATCCAAGAGTTTGGGTACCTTAGGGATCTTACCCCACATCTCATGTAGTCCTCCTAACTATAGCTCGATGTCTCCTTACCTCTTCTCTAGAGGTACATGAGTGCTCATGGCACACAAAACATACATGATCCTAGCCTTCCATATGACAAAGTTGGACGCCCCGTCTAGCCTGTCTTGATCCCTCATTCTGTTCATGGCCATCTCTGCTCTTCTTTTCGACTCCTCTGAGTCTCTACTTCCCTTCTAGAAGTTCTCTTCTAAACTCCCTTTGAGTCTCTACTTCCCTCCTGGAATTCCTTATGCCACCAGTCGAATCACACCTCTCTGATATCCTTTGCTCCTACAATACTGATCAGGATTTCTTGGCTATAAATCTGCCTAGGTAGCAACTCACTCTACTTTGGTTCTATCCCATTAGGTATTGTTCTGCCTTGATAGCAATAACACCCCACTAGCTTCACACTCCATAATCTTCCCATAGCTTCCTATGCCCCAGCAACTGATGCATTGACCCTCTAGGCTCAATCCCGGTAGTGGCTAAATCGCTCCACTAGCCAACTGTGTCACTCCTACTTGGTTGAGCAGGTTGGAATGGCTTTTCATTATCCTCTTCTGCCTCTCACTTCCTTTGTGTTGGCTTCCCTCTGGCTCAAACTAAGGCCATAACCTCTCTGTGTCAACCCTTCTCTGCTGCTTTCTGCCTAGGAAAAAATTGTGTCACTCGAGATAACTGTTTCTGTTGCAAATTCTCTTATTCAGCTGGCACCTTCATCTCTCCTGTGATCTGCAATGCTCTGATACCATGTTGAAATTTCTAAGTATTACCCATTAGAAATTTTATTTGTATTCTCTGGCTTATTTCGCCTACTTCTTTAATTACTAACAAGTTATTTAACCATATAAACATTGAAATAAACACAATACAGTCTCAACCATCTATAGATCAACAACTGAAAGAAATAGACAAACACACAAGTGACACCATTATTTTTGGACAATCGTCCCTGGAAAAACCCAACTTGGGAAAACTGGTTCAATAGTTCTGAGGGTTTTATCATTAAGCAGCTTTTTTGAGTACACTGGGTGCCAAACTGGCTCACCCGATAGAGATAAAAATTTGGCAGTAATACCTCTCTTCGGAAGCAATTATTCTGAAAGTCTGCCCCACGAAACTCTTTGCGTCAAACCTTTGAGGCTCTACGTAGCCTCTCTAGCCCTCTGCGTGGATGACGCAGGCCCTTCTAGCCTTTGCACAGTCATTGATGGCCTCTGCGTGGCTCCCTCTGGCTCTGCATCTACCTCTCTACTTCTACACTGGTCTTTCGGCACTATCTCTGCCTCTCTTCCTCATACTCATTGCCCCTCATTATAACTTTGATCACTAATTCGATTTCTCTTAGCAAACCTTGCTCTAGAAAATTGAATGATTGATCACTCTGGTGTATCTCCAAGCCTCCTCTTATACTACTTTTTCTGTTTAGTCTTCAACTGCTGAGATTACATCTCTAATAAACGTTTAATATTAGATTTGGCTTGATCCATGTCATTTAGAACCTTCTAACCCAGTTTTATATTAATACCCATTAATATTTTTATTTTCCTAAGTTTAGACTTAGGAACCCATTAAAAATATTAATTATTTTAATATCTCCTTCATCAGGAAGAAATTACCCAAACCATTTCTAGGTCTTGGAGATTTCATGTGCTTTAGCCTCTCCACCAATTTTCATAGCTAGAGCACATCCGATGCCACCCCAAATCAACATATAGTGGCAAGGCTTAACAAGTTCTACATCAAAGCACCTTTCTAGAAAGTGATTTTTCACTCTCTTTCCAAATCCTCTATCGGGATGGATTTGATAATTGTCCCATTTATTTATCTCTTAATGACATCCCTGACCATTGGCCTATTCCCTTTCGTTTTACCTCTCTATGGATATAGGACCCTTTCCTTTTTACTGTGTTCCCCAATCTTGGAGCTAGTGGGTAGTTGGCTCCATAGTTCTGATTTGGTAGTAGAAGCTTAAGAGATAAATATCACTTTGAAGGATTGGATTAAGCTTGACTTTTAGTATACAAATCAAGAGCTAAACATTTAAATGAGAAATTGGCTCTCATTTAAGAAAATATAGAGAATGAATAAGTCACTTTTTATATGATTATAGAGGAAGATTAAATCTTCCATAAATTCTAGAAATCTCTATGAGAAGAATAAGAGAGGTAGGGGTTAAAATCCAAAAAAAAATTATTACAAGCAAGAGACCAAAATACTTATTTCTTCTATAGACAAGAAGGTGGAAGGATTTGACAAGACAATGTCAAGGAAATGACAAAAACATATGGAGAGACTAATTTCCTTTAACGTCAAAATAAAGAAGAGAAATTGAAGCACTAAGAAGACCTATAACTAGAAAAAAGAAGGCCTAATAAGAGGGGATATAGAAAGTCTATCAAACAACATTCCTACTTTAATTAGCCAAGGGGAGGTCTTGGAGACACTTAATCATCTAGTTCCTAATTAATCTTGAAGAACAGATGGATTTACCTTTCACTTCTAAAAGTGATCTTGGAACATTACTAAAATTGGTTTGATACAAATGTGTAATATATTTAATGGTATTCAAGAATGGGAGGGGAAACAAATTCCACCTTTCTAGCTTTGGTTCCCAAAGAGGTAAACCCTTCTTCCTTCACAAGGTTTCGATCGATTTTGTTGTGTTATGTTCTTATAAAATCATGTTGAAAATGTTTTCCAACCGATTGAAAAGCCTCCTCACCAAATCATATGGGAAATTCAAGGTGGCTTTATGGGGAACGAAAAACTATAGACAACATTTTTAGTCCAGAAGGCAATTCATTCCAGCAAAACTATAGAAAAGGAAATTATCCACAAGATAGATATGGAGATTGCCTTTGATCAAGTAAGCACAATTTCCTTTTTGAAGTGCTTAGTAAATTTGGGTTTGATCCTACCTTCATTCGATGGATAGCAACTTGCATAAGAAATTCTTGGATTAATCCATAGTAAATTGATATATCTTTTTTTAACAAGACCAGGAGCTTGCAGTAGGGTTTCCCTTGCTCACATCTCCTTTACATCATCATGGTTGAATCCTTGAGCAAAGAAATAGAGTATCAAAAGGAAAGTTATAAATATACCAGGAATTAGAGTGGTCAAAGGAGTCAAAACCATAAATCAATTATAATTCCTTAATGATACTCTTATGATTGGTGACGCCTCCACTATCATTGTGATTCAATTTAATGAATTCTTCTATCTCTTTATTAGAGTCTATGGAGGACTAATCAATAATGCCAATAGTCGTATATGTGTTGGGAATGCTTATTTATACCTCTAGAATTCATTTTTTCTCTTTTCAAGAAGGTTGACACACATTCAAATATCCAGGAATACCTATATGTTTGCAACCCTCCTTTTTGACTTGTTTGTAGAAAATTACCCTCAAGATAAAATTAAAATTTAGTCAATGGGTGGCTCATTGGTTGAATTGAGTTGGTTGACTAATTTTGATGAAATCAATCCTTTATGCTCTTCCCATTTTTTAATTATCATCCCTACTTTCCCCAATAGTTTTCAATCAATCTATTGCATAGACCTCAAGAAATTTCTTTGGCAAGCACGCTAATCAAATCAAAAAAATTCTCACTCAGTCAGTACGGTTGTAATCTGTGCCCTTAAGACCCATGGAGGACTAGGGGTAAAGGAACCTTCTAATGAACCTTGCAATGGGAGCCAAATTATTATGGAGGCTTATCACAATGAAATACAATTGGTGGAACAAGGTTCTTCTTAAAAAGCACTTTGAAGGTGCCAGACAATAGTGTTTGGACCGTTTTCCTCTAGTAAATGGAGGCTCACCAATTTAGAATCTCATTCAAGCCACCATCTTGCTTTTTCAGAAATAGACGACTTAGATTTTAGGTAATGGTCAATGCATCAACATTTGGCATGATAACATCATGGGGAAGCAACCCTTAATGTTCAATATCTCTTTCCACTTAAACATTGGTTGGATAGGTAGGGGAAAATGTCTCTCTTTGATATTTCAGTATGGTCAAAGATCAAGAGGCACTTGGAAAGGATAGGATATTAGGGAAATGTTGTTAGGTATATCAACTTAGGTTGCATCATTAGTATCACATTTAAATGGTAGTGCATCAAGGAATTTTGTTGAACTCAATTATAAGGAATGGGGAACGATAAATTACTTAGTGAAAAAGGATTATGATCTTTTTCACTCCTCAATCCCTTATAATTCTCGAATATGGAAAAAAAATGGCATATGGATGGTTTCCCCAAAATTAAAATTTTCTATTAGACCCTTGTGCATGGGAAGATTCTCATAGCTAAAAAATTGAGCAAGAGAGGCATTTTATACCCTTCTAGGTGTGCCTTGTGTTTATCCAATTTTTAACCCTCCTTCCATGTATTTCTTAAATGTGATTATACTTTGAGGATATGGAGATTTGTACCATAGACTTCAGTGGCCTTCTTCCTAGCACCATGTGTTTGATAGTTGGCACAACTTCTATTCAATCTCCTTCGAAGACAAGCCTATATTTAAGCAAATATGATTAGTCCTTCCAAAAAAATATTGTTGGAAGGTTTGGCTAGCTTGAAATTGAACAATATTTCTAAATGAAAGGGTTCCCATTGAGATGGTAACTACTAAGGAAAATACCCTACTAGTTGAAACTTTAATGCTCATATAATTTGGCTCTTAGATCCTAGGACTTGGACCAAGTGGAAATGTTATGAAAAAATCAATTTAATTAAAGCATTTTTCTATCCTTCACCCAACAATCAAGTATGGTTGGAAAATTCAATATCTAAGCCTCAACATTTTCAATATTGGATGACAGAAAAAAATGTTCATATACTAATTTTTTATGTACCCTCAAAAATAAGTCCTAGGTTGGCAAGTGTAAGAGGGGCTTTGAATAAACCAAGAGGAACATTGGTTTATACTTATACTTGGAACCCGAGAGCCTTAAGTGCTTCATTTTGAATTTCCACGACCTTGGATCTAGGTTAGAGGCTTAAAATCAATGACACTACCAAACCAAGAATCTCGCCTGTAAACTACTTCACATAGCAGAAATATAAAGTAGTAAATCACACATGCACAGAACATAGACAACTTTTTAATTTTCCAACCCAACCTTGTTATATTAACAAAATATAATACAACAGTCTAGGGCTCCTGTACCATGGATAATGGCCCTCATACATCCACTATTACAAGACAAGATACTCTGACCATTTCGATGTAGCATTTAACATCTCCTCTCGGTCGTACCATGTACATGCCCAATCCTTTGGCTCCCGATTTGTAGCTTCTGCCTCCATCAATGCTCCATGTCCATATGGTCACTGAATCTCAGATGAAAAATCTGCTCTCTAGTTTGTCCTTTGTCCATCAAGGACACAACAAATCGAGACTCTTATCGAGTTGTTCACAGATCCACTTGTGAACAAATCTCAACTGCCCAACTCCTTAGCTACTTAGGGAGTTTAGCTCACTATGGTTTTCCTGCACTGCACCGATGAAGACCAACATAGGGCAAAGATGACTTTCACCTATCACTGCAAGATGTCCATCTCCCACAATGAAAGCGGGCTAGGAGGACTCCCCATCGTCTAATGTAGAAGTCTTGCTTCACACACAAGTCTCAAGCTCCACAAACTGCTCCTAGTTGATCAGACTCTTGAGCTCAACAAATGCCTCTCTCACAACTAATTTTGTCCATCAAGGTGTTTCTCACGGGCTCCAACTTGTACACTATCTTGTTGTCCTGCAACATACCATAAATGCCCAATCACATCCACACTTGGTCTTCTCTCACACTGCCTTCCAACAATCTATGAGAGACCAAGTCCATGTTGTAGAATCTTCTCCTAGTTAGGGCATCCCCACACTTAGGAGACCCTTACACATGTTTTTCCAAAGACTTCACCAATCTTCCCTTTACTCTACAATATAGGAGCTATTGTAGAAATCTAAGCACCTCAATGTGTCCTTGCCTAGGACACCATCAATGTGTTGATCATCAAGTGCACATTTGCAATGCCCCTTGATGTTGTCCTCTTACCTTCCAATCTAATGTGTTTGTTGTCACCTTGGTCACTTGGTAATCTTCCCAATAGTCCACGTGGGCACCTCCAAACAAATCCTAAGGTCTCTTCACATTTCCCATCATATGATCCAACCAATGATCCAATCATGGATTTCCAAGTGTGCCCTCCTTTTGTTGTACAAGGTCCTTTATGAAAACAAGTCTAGGGTACCTTGTCACCTTAACACCTCACAAATATGACAAGCACATGATCCAAACACTGGCCCACAAATCACGGACCCAACACACCTCCACACGACATTGTTGCAATACTGTTTACATTGTTTTTCACTGAACTCCTGGTTAGGGCACATACTGTAGCCCTAGTTTCACCCCACAGTCAGCAAACAAGACCTTCTAGGGTTGAAGTCCACCTTGGAGGGGTTTCTCTCATGCCACGCTGCCTCCTTAGGTTGCTATCCACCCTTGACAACCCTCCAATTTTTCCTAGTTGTGTGCTATGGCCTACGGCCTAGCAACACAACAATCATTTAGCTTCCAACCCTTCAAAGTGTACCCAAACAGTCATCAATCTGCAGCATAATTCTCTCCCTAAAATTAGCCTTGTTGTCTGCTTCTTTTGGCACCAGTGTGCACTCAAAACAGCCAATTCAAACCTATCATTAGCCCATAAAAAAAACACAAAATTAGGTTGTACATACAACTCCTTTCCACGATGTTCTAGGGTAGACCTTATCCATGCTTGACTTTTCTTTTCTTTGGATTGCTTTCCTTGCAAATGCACCAACAAAACAACCCTAATCTACCTTCAACCAACCTTGTACTCACCATGATGTACCTACAACAAAACAGAGAAACCCACGTTGATTTTAGACCTCCTTCATGACTGTCTTGTACTCCTTCCTGCGGCTCCTTTTCTCCACGAAATTTCGGAGGTAATGTTGCACACTTTTTGATGATTAAATGAATCCAAAACATCTCATATTTATAGCCTTTAAGGCCTCCACTCAATCCTTTGAAGAGACCCATATTTTGGCACCTTTTTACACCAAGCTAACCTAAGCAACCAAAAATTACATAGTCATCTTCAAAAATTCATTTCTCTCTAACGACAACTCAGATTTAGACAATTCTCGATGCGTTGGAATTATATCACTAAGAACTATCATGCTCGTCCATCATATATCATGTTTTCATCTCGGTTTTGGTCCAAATCACAATGGGTGCAAAACCCCCAAGCTTGGATCTCAAGCCCACAAGTCCATTTGTGGCACTTTGACCTCCAACCCTTGATGACCAAGGCTTGGAATACCTCCCAAGCTAAAAAAATCAACACTTCGTCTTAGCGAGGGAGGTACTTCCAAATCTAGGAAGCAATCATCATCTCCAGTGATGACACTAGCCCACCTGTCATCCATCACTGTAACATACCTTGTAGATGAATTTGATAATCTCGGTAGTGCCTCTACCTCGTCACATCTGAACCTGGAGATCCCAAATCTCCATAGGGATGCTCCCTCTGAGGCTATATTCCCTCTAAGCCTACACAATCTCCACTGGCTCATTCCTGCAAGCACTTATCCTCCTAGATCGAATACCACTCGTGCAAGTCCCTCCAATCTCATATATGCAACATCACGACCCGATGAAGACTCTAGGTTGTCAATATCCAGTCCATCACATGAATCCACCTCGATCAACCTGATATCGTCCATGCAAAAGAAACCCTCGAGTTCTCCCAACCATCCATGAAAAATCAATGAAAGTCCATGATCAGTAATCTTCCCTACAACAAACTATTGTTCACCGGGCTCACCACCAATCCACCAAAACTCCCAGCCAATCTCGCTGCTAGGCCAGTCAAGACCACATCTCCATGTCTCCATCTGAACCCTCTGCTCCATGATCTAGACACACACAACTCCCTCTGAGTTGCTTCGTTGTGCACACTCTGATTTATTATCCCTCAAAGTAGCTCAGACGCGCTTTGATACCATGTTGAAATTCCATGACCTTGGGTCTAGGTTAGAGTCTTAAAATCACTAACGCTACCAAACCAAGAATCTCAACTGTAAACTACTTCACACAGTGGAAATATAAAGAAGTAAATCACACATGCACAGAACATAGACAAATTTTTAATTTTTCAACCCAACTTCGTTATGTTAACAACATATAATACAACAATCTAGGGCTCCTGTACCAGGGATAATGGCCCTCATACATCCACGAGTACAAGACAAGATACTTGACCATCTGGTTGTAACTTCTAACAGCTCCTCTTGGTCGTACCTTGTACATGCCCGGTCCTTCGACTCCTGATCTACAGCTTCTACCTCTATCAATGCTCCAAGTCCATCTGGTCACTGAATCTTGGCTTTCCAATCTTCTCTCTAGTTGTTCCTTCATCCATCAAGGCCACAACACATCGAAATTCCTATCGAGTTGTTCACATCTCCACTTGTAAACAACTCTCAAATACCCACTGCTGCTCCTCAACTACTCCAAGACTTCAACCCACTATGGTCTTCCTGCACTGTACCGATGAAGACCAACATAGGGCATGAAGGGCTGCCACCTATCACTGCAAGATGTCCATCTCCCACAATGAACATGGGCTAGGAGGACTTCCCATCTTTTGTTGTATAATTCCTTCTCCACACACAAGTCTCGGGCTCCACAAACTGCTCCTGGTTGATCAGATCCTTGAGCTCAACAACTGCCTCTCTCATAGCTACTTTTTTCCATCAAGGTGTTACTTGCGGGCTCCAACTTTGACACTATCTCATTGTCCTCCAGCAGACCATAAATTCCCAATCACATCCACACTTGGTCTTCTCTCACGTTGGCCTCCAACAGTCCATGAGAGACCAATTCCATGTTGTAGCATCTACTCCTAGTTAGGACATCCACACACCTAGGAGACCCTTACACATGGCTGCCCATAGACTTCACCAATCATCCCTTTACTCTACAATAGAGGAGCTATTGCACAAATCTAGGCACCTCAATGTGTCCTCACCTAGGACACCATCAATCCGTTGATCATCAAGTGAGCATCTACAATGCTTCTTGTTGTTGTCCTCTTATTGTCTAATCTGATGTGCATGTTGTCACCTTGACTACTTGGTAAGATTCACAACATTCCACATGGGAACCTCCAAACAACTCCTAAGGTTTCTTCATGATGCCCATCATCTAATCCAACCAATGATCCAATCATGGATTTCCAAGTGTGCCTTCCTTCTGTTGTACAAGGTCATTTATGACAACAAGTCTAGGGCACCTTGTCACCTTAACACCTCTTAAATATGACAATCACATGATCCAAACACTGGCCCACAGATCACAAACCCAACACACCTCCACAAGAAACTATTACAATATTGTTTGCATTGTTGTTCGCTGAACTCTTGGTTAGAGCACGTACTACAGCCCTAGTTTCACACCACAGTTAGTAAACAAGCCCTTCTAGGGCTATGGTCCACCTTGGAGGGGTTCCTCTCATGCCACGCTTCCTCCTTAGGTTGTTGTCCACCCTTGACAGCCCTCCAATTTGGCCCAGTTGTGTGCTATGTCCTGCGGCCCAGCAACACAACTATCATGTAGCTTATAGCCCTTCAAAGTGTACCCAAATAGTCATCAATCTGCAACATAATTCTCTCCCTGAACTAAGCCTTGTTGTCTTCTTCTTTTGGCACCTTTCCACACTCAAAACAACCAATTTGGACCTGTCATTAGCCCATAAAACAAACACGGAATTTTGTTGTACCTATAGCTCCTTTCCATGTTGTTCTAAGACAGAACTTATCCATGCTTGAATTTTCTTTGCTACGGATTCCTTGCCTTGAAAATGCACCAACAAAACAACCCTAATATGCCTTCAACTAGCTATATATTCACCACGTTGTACCTACAACAAAACAGAGAAACTTATGCTGATTTCAGACCTCCTTTACGACTGTCTTGTACTCCTTCCTGTGGCTCCTTTTCTCCATGAAATTTCAAAGGTAATTTTGCACACTTTTTGATGATTAAATGACTCCAAAACGTCTCATATTTATAGCCTTTAATTCCTCCATGAAATCACTTGAAGAGACCCATCTTTTGGCACCTTTTTAAACAAAGCCGACCTAACTTGGCAACCAAAAATTACATAGTCAACTTCAAAAATTCATTTCTCTCTAACGACAGCTTGGATCTAGATAATTCTTGATGCGTTGGAAACGTATCATCGAGCACTATGATCCTCATCCATCACATGTCATGTTTTCATCTTGGTTTTAGCCCAAATCACGATGGGTGCAAAACCCCCAAGCTTGGATCTCAAGCCCACAAGTCCATTTGTGGCACTTTTACCTCCAACCCTCGATCACCAAGGCTTGGAGTACCTCCCAAGCTACAAAAATCAACAATCCATAAACTTTCATGTATATTCCACTAGACAATTTGTCACAACAAATCTGATAATATTATATTTAAAATATGAAATTCTACACTATTACAGTTTTCTTATATTTCTAGATCTGTAGATTTTACTGTAAATAGTTCACACATGCAAATAAAACTTATGCAGAAAATAGAGAACATAAAAAATAAAAGCTCACACATACAATAGACACAAGATTTTCTCTCAGAAACCCTTTCGGGGGAAAACCCCAACTGGAAGGTGAGTTTACTTCGTTCTCTTTCTCTATTTGGAAATATGGTTGTGAGTATAAAGAAGTATGGATTGTGGTCCATAGTTCACTATAGTGCACATACCCTCTCTATGTTCTCTACCTCCTATTCCTCTTGGTTATTTTTGCTCAACTATGGAACAAGTGCACTCGAAAGAATTGAATCTCTTTTCCTCCTAGTGGCTGGTTATAACATAGCCCGATAACATACTAGTGGTTAGGTTTGGCTACCTCAACTCTTAACTAGAGATACAATATAGACTATTCTAGAGTCATTTACATCATAATCATGTGGCTAGTCCCTTTTCCATGAATAATGGGGGTTGATGTGGCATCCTCTTGAATTATGGTGGTGAAAACAAGGTCAACTTCTGAGTGGCATAACTTTCGCATACGAACTTCGATTGCCATGATTCATGCTCTGTTGAAAAGGTATTTGTCCTCAAGCGACATATTTTTATCCCCCAAAAACATTGTTTGATGGCTGAAAATGCTCCCAGAAGGTTTCAAACCCTCTTTTGCGAAATTGGGTCTCGTTGGCAAAAACAGTCCTGTGAGTTGATTCCTCCACTTTTTCCAATTTAAAAGTATCGAGATGGATCAAAAACAATATAATGATCCAATATGGATCACACCTCCTCATTTTGAGAGGATTTTTCTCCCCAAAAGTTTCTACTGAATGAGGTGAGGAAAACTTTTCCTCCGCCTCTCTAGTGTACCATTTTTCTTTGCCTAAAAGTTGTCCCTTCAACCCAATCTTCCAAAGATCATATTGCCCATGTCTTGTAGTTATAGACCTCTTCTGCAAAACTGTATCTTTTGTCAACTCTGCCTAAGTATCTAGTGCCAAATCATCCATAGAAGGTAATACTTGTTCCTCTTCCTGATCTATCATGTAAGTCTCATAGAGTTTCAATTTATCCAAATTCACAACTGAGTAAATGTGCATATATGGTGGTAAATTGAGTCGATAGGCATTATCGCCCACCTATTCTAGTATCTCGAGGGGGCCATACCTCAAAACCTTGATTTTCTTACCAGGACCCTATAGCTTCTCCTTGTTCAATGGTAACCACTCTCCCACCCTGAATTATTTATATGTTCTATGTTGATCATGTTTGCCTTATATTTCTCTTGCGACTTCTACAATGTATCTTGTACCTATAGATGGATCTGCATCTTTTCCAAAACCTTTTCAGCCCTTAAGGCATCTCTTTTAATATCTCCCCTCACTCCTCCTTGTTTCCCATATGTAATGTCCAAAGGTGAAGATGGAAAATATCCAAAACATGTTTCAAATGGGGAATTTCCTATAGAAGTATGGACTACTCTATTGTAAGAATGTTGTATATATACCAGATTTTCATCCTATCTCTTTAGATGATTTTGGTTGTATCCCCTCAGAAGTTGCACCAAAGCCCTATTGACTACTTTTGTCTATCCATTTGTCTGTGGATGGAATGTTGTAGACCTCTTCAACTTCATGTCCATCTTCTCCCACAATGTAGTCCAAAATGCACTGAGAAATATTGTATCCCTATCTAAAATGATTCTCCTTGGTATCCCAACGTGCACCTAGACATGTCCAAAGAACAAGTTTGTTGCTTCTTACCCACTGATGGTCTTTCTATAGGGCATAAAAATAGACATCTTGTTGAACCGATCAACTACCACAAATAGGTAGTCATATCCCTTCTTGGTTGATGGTAAACCTCCCACATAGTCCATGGAAATGTTTTTCCAAGGACGAGTACGTACAAGTAAGGGATGATATATGCCCTATTTCATGTTACTAGGGTTGTTGGTACAACAAAGAATGCATCCTCTTATGAACCTAGCTACTTGCTCTTTCATCTTGGACCAATACACATACCTTTGCAAGTTGACCATGGTCTTCCCTACACCAAATTTCCCTACAACCTTGGAGATGTGAGCCTCTCTAATCAACTGTAATCACTCACCTTTAGGAACACATAGCTTATCTAGCCTACAGAGTAACCCATCCTGAAGACAATAGTCAACAATGTTGTCACCATCATGTACATTCTGACTCTACAACCACTGAAACACCTCCTTGAAGTCCTCATCCTCTGAATATGCATTTTTATGCATCAATATGGGTAAATGGCTCCATGTGCATAATAATTCCCAAATCTATGATCTTTAGTGTGGGTGGCCTTGAAAGCATGTCAGCCAACCTATTTGTGTTTCCCTTCTTTTACTTGATCACCAAGTGAAATTGTTGTAGAAACCCCATCCATTTGTAATGTCTAGTTTGTTGTAGCTTACTCTGGGCTTGCAACTATTGTAGTGGATGGTGTTCAATGTGGATTACTATCTCTTTTCCCATCATATAGTGCTTCCACTTCTTCACAGCTTTCACTAGGGCACAAAGCTCCTTTTCGTAGGTAGAGTAGTTAAGAACTACCCCATAAATTACTTCAAAATGGTAGAATATAGGCCTTCCTCCCAACATCAAGACCACTTCCATAACATACCCAATTGAATTTTTCTCCACTTCAAAGGGTCGCTGCAAGTTTGGTAATGCCAGAACTAGTACTTAACTAGTCTTCTTCTTTAGCTCCTCAAAATCCCTTTCTTGAGCCTTTCCCCACTGGAAACTCTTACCACCTGTTATTATGGCATGGGGAAGTGCTACTATTTTTGAAAATGAGGCTATGAATTTCCTTAGGTATTGTGCTACCCCAATGAAACTCCTCACCTTAGAAACATTAGCAGGCACTAGAAATTTCATGATGTCCTCCATCTTGGCAAGATCTATTAGCTCTCCTCCACCTATCACATATCCTAGATACACCAAATACTACTACGCAAACTCATACTTATTGAGATTTACTAGAAGTTGGTGCCTCTTTAATGTCTCCAACACCTACTTCAAATGAGAGATATGCTCTTCCCAGGTAGCATTGTAGACCAGTATATCATCCAAATAGACAATAACAAATGAATCTATAAAATGGCATAGTACATCCTTCATTAATCTCATAAATGTAGTTGGTGCACTGCATAGGCCAAATGGCATGACTAACCACTCATACAAACCTTTCCTAGTTTTGAAGGCGTTCATCTAGGTATCTTCTTCTTTGAATCGAACTTAATGATATCCAGACTTTAAGTCCATCTCGGTGAAGTACTTTTCTTGTTGCAACTAAGCCAATAGATTATCTATCCTGGGCAAGGGGTATCGATTCTTGAGCGTGATTTTATTCAACTCTTGTAATCTATACAAATCTTCCAAGTCCCATCTTTCTTTGGCACAATGATGATGGGTGACCCACATGGTGATGTACTCAGAAAAATGACACCTTGTTCCGGCAGTTGTTGTAACTATTTCTTCACTTCACTTGCTTCTAAAACAAATTTTCTGTACATCCCTATGTTTGGCAATGGGGATTCCAACAATAGTTGGATCTCTTGCTCCACTTCCCTCTTAGGTGGTAACCCTTTAGGCTCTCGTAACACATCCATATATGCATGTAGGAACTCTTACAGTTGTTTTTGTTTCTTAGTACACCCCTCTAGGGATGTCTTTCCTCTTAATAACTCTTCTATAGTCTGGTTTTCTCTTAAAAACAATAAAACATACTTCTTGCTAGAACCTATCAATTTCTTGGCATCATTGGCACTTACCAGTGATTTTTTTTTACTTTGCCTTTGTGCGCGTTGATGATGAATGAGGAGCATAACTACCTCACATTCTAGTTGGGTTTTTCTCTCGAAAGGGTTTCCCAGAGAAAACCTTGTGTCTAATGTGCGTGTGATATTTTATTTTTTTTGTTCTTTATTTGCTACATAAGTTTTATTTTCATGCATGCGCTATTTATAGTCAAATCTATAGATCTAGAAGTTTAAGAAAACTGTAATAGTGTATAATTTTAGATTTTAAATATAATATTATCATATCTATTGTGACGAGTTGTCTAGTGGAATATCCATGGTAATTTATATATCATATTGGTATTAGAGCGGGTTTATTTGGGTAATTTTTGGAGATTTACAAGGGATCTATATCGACGAGGCCAAAAATTGTAAAGCCCTAATCATGTCCAATGAATTTGAGTGATCTTACGGAGGAGAGATTTTTGTGATTGGAATAGAAAGTCACAGATATAAACCACAATGTAAATCTCCTCATGGCAGCCCTAGCAATAAGCTTGGGATATTTGGAGAAGATGGGGGTTCAAATGCAAAGAACAAATCAGAAAGGGGATCAAGATATTGGGAATAAATGGAGAATCAGTCGAAGAAAGAACCCAGGAAAGATCAACCTAGTTCAAGTTTCATGAACCAATCATAGTCCCTATTTAAAATGGAAGAAAAGGTCGATATCTAGTAGTACCATGGTAATATCGACGCTCTGAAGTTGAATCATTGGGTTTAGCAACTACAAGTTTATTTTAGCATCCATAAAATTGAGGGAGAACATAATATTTCATTTACGTGACTGAAATTAGAGGGCCATGCACTAACTTGATGGGAAAGCCACACAGAGAACCTGAGGTTGGAGAGAGATCCTCTAGTGACTAAGTGGCAATATTTCAAAACCCTCATCAAGTCACAATTGTACCCTATTTGGTACATAGAGGGCTAGTGGATCTGGTGGCACTACCTCTGGCAAAAGTCAAGGCAAAGTGGCAAGATTACACCACAAACTTCAAAAATATGGCCATAATGTTGGGTATCTTCCCAAAGAACTTAGGTGTACTCCTCAAGTATGTGGGGGGGTCAACATTGGCATTTACAGGAGCAATGATGTTGTCCAAGCCAAAATCAGTGGACGAGGCCTATGTACATGCACAATAGCTAAAGAACATAGGCTTGAAGAGAGCTCAATCAAGTGGATCAAAGGACAAGGAGGAACAACATGCTTCTAAGGAGAGTAAGAATAAGTAAAAAAGGGGGGAAGATAAAAATATGACAGCCACAACACATCAGTGAAAAGATCTCGGAAACGACTGCAACATTAGCAGTCATATAGAGGAGAGGAGAAGTGTTGGACGTTGCATCTAGAGCTAAACCCAAAGAATAAAAAGAAATATAATAAGAAGAAGAATCTCATGGCCACAGATTCGAGAAACCAAGTTGAAAGTAGCTTGAACGTAGATGAGAAGATCGCATGTATGTAAGTGCAAAAATGAGGTGAATTTGATTAGCCTTAAGCAATAGGAAGAGAAAGAAATTACCAAACTCTTCCATATAAAGATACAAGTCAAGAAGACCAAAATTGATGCTTTGTTTGACTCAGGATTACAGACGAATCTCATTGCAACAGAGTTAGTCAAGAAGTATGGTATGTGTCCCATGGGCTACTATAGTGCACAAATCCTCTCTGTGTGCTCTATGTCCTATCCCTCTTGGCTATTTTTGCTCAGTTATGGAACAAATGCACTCGAAAGAATGGAATCCCTTTTCCTCCTAGTGGCCTAGTTATTACACAGCCTGATAGACTACTAGTTGTTAGGTTTGACTACCTCAACTCTTAATTAGAGTTACAATACAGACTCGTCTAGAGTCTTTTACATCATAATCATGTGGCTAGCCCATTTTCCATGAATAATGAGGGCTGACGTGGCATCCTCTCGAATTATGGTGGTGAAAATAGTATGGTCAACTTATAAGTGGCATAACTTTCGCATACAAAATTCAATTGACGTGATTCTTGCATCGTTGGAAAGTTATTTGTGATGAAGAAATAATTTTTTACCCCCAAAAAACGTCATTTAATCCCTCAAAACACTCCCGGAAGGTTTGAGACCTTGTTTTTACAAACTAGGTCCCGTCGGTAAAAATAATTGCATGAGTTGATTCCTCCACTTTTTCCATTATGAAAGCATCAAGGTGGATGAAGAACAATATAATGATTAAATCTGGATCACTGAGAGCCCAAGAATCACTTCTAATGACCAGGTTGTAACTTACACCCTCATAAAAGGAGTGAGCCTAGCAAATTCCCTTCACATGCAAAATTTAATTGTGGTGGGGGACTCCAAGAATATCATCAGACATATGATATTAGGAACATCTCTTGACTCAACATTGGGCTCAATCCTTTACAAAATTAACCAAATCTTGTTTTCCTTTGTCACTATTCTTATCATGTGTTGAGGGGGAACAATATCAAGGCAAATTCATTTGCAAACAAGGAAACACAAGAAAAATTGGGTTATCATCATCAACACTAAAGTATGTATTCAATCTATATGCTAATGTATTTTGGTATATCCATGAAAAAATTATTCTTGGGGAACTTAGATAACATATGTTGCAAAGGGTCCATTAGAATGATGTGACAATTCCCATTTTACTTACCTTTCTCATACTTCATTTCTCATAATGAATTATTCATCCACATCCTGCAACCTCCTAGTGGGATTAATCACCACATGATTTTCTCAAGTGGATGGGATTGTGGGCATCTATGATGTAACTATGATTATGGAAATCCATTTGTATTTGGGACTTTCTCTTGAAAAAAGGCCTAATTTGTTAATTGGTTTGAATCTGTGGAGGTTGATATTTTTGCTTTTTGTGCTTGATGACTCGTGCTCTTTTCTACATCATTTTCTCCTCATCCAATTACTCTCCTCTTTTTTCTGATCTTACTTTCTCTTAATATTTTGGTGTCCTTTGATAGCTAGTGGTTGTCTTCTCTTCATCTCTTTAATGGAAATTTGAGAACTTCAAGAAACACACATTGTTAGAAATATGTCATCTGTTAGGTCACTATAATACTAGTGTAGCCCCCATATTGTTATTGTTGCACCGCATAGAAGCCCACTATATTTATTATCGTGCCCCATACAAACACAACATTGTTGTGTTGTGTCCTTGTATTATTTTGTTATTTAGGCCCTAACTATATTTTGACCCTTTAGACTCCTATATACCAAGGAGGTCTTCTCATTTGAGTCATCCAAGAATTGTTCATTTATATGATGTAAAAGGAGGTTTCCCCCTCGAAGAGGCTTATTTTCAAGTCATTGATCTATCTTTTCTTCTGTTTTGTGATCTGGTTACATAACATTTGGTATCAAAACTAGGGTTTCACTGCTTCAAACATGTCTTCTTGGAATTTTCACTATAACTTTTTTTTTATACGAGGCTTTAGAAATTGAAATTTTTATCATGCAGATTTGAAATCTTGGTGAACATCGTGCAGAAAATTCAATGTTTGGTTCTCTATATTGTCAGAGATATGGTTCATGGAAGTTAGGGTCTTTGTATGCTCCAAAATTTTAGTCTCAAATAGATTTCCCTGGGAAAATCACCATAACTTTCTCTTCAAGCATTGGATTTGAATTCTGTAATAAGTGTCTGAAATTTCATGAAATTTAGTTTCTCAAGTGTGGATTTTAGGGCCAAATGTCGAAACACTGACACATGGCATCCCATACAAGTTTGGTTTATTGAACCAATCCATAATCTAGCTATTGTGGGAGATTTGGAATAATTTTATCTTGAAGAATACAATCTCGGACTACCTTGTGGCATTGGAAAGAAGACACAAAGAGCTACCTCAGGACACAATTTCAGACCTTGGAAGTCCAAAATTACCGAGACACAATAGTTTCAATTTCAGCTAGAAAATCAAGCTCTTAATTAAGGTGTGTATTTTTTAAATTTGCATAACTTATGTTTGAAAAATCAATTTGAAGTGATTAAAAGGGAATAGTGAAGCATAGTTATCATTAACTGGTTACAAAATGCATCAAAAAAAATAATTCTACACTCATTAAGCCTTTATAAATCTCTACTATGACGCATGAAGAGGAAGAAATGTAACAATATATAGAAAAATTACAGCATCAAGTGAAACAAATTTTGCTCTCACAAAAGAGGAACCAAAGTTGACATGGATGGATTGTTACATAGTATTTTGTCACACTTCCTGTTCCACATCCTGAAGTGCCAAAATGTTGACAACTGTGAAGTGTACTCATCGTGAAACACACACTAAAACATCTCTGAAGAATGGAAGAAAAACTGCCCTGAGTCAGTTCTGGAGAATGTTCATTGAAACCTTAAATTGCAAGACCAATGCTCTTTGCTCCACTACTTTCCCATGCTAATGGAAGGCTGAAGTTATTTGACCTAGTGCTGCTAGCATAGATTTTGATATGAAATCCCATGTTGAACCTCTTTTGACAGGTTTTCTCAAAATGGAGGAGAAGCTTTGTATGCTAGAAACTTCGAGAAACTATGAACTGGATGTTGTTGGGTAGAAATATGGTCGTGCTCTCCCATTTGGAGCTCTTGATACTACTTTAAGGCCCCCTCCCTTGAGGTGTGGACCTTCCTCCCTCTTTTGTGGATTTGTAACTCCCTCTCCCTTCTTATCAATCAAATCCCCTCCATCCCCAAATGGTTGGTCATTGATTACATTCACTCCTATGCTGAGATTATGCCTAAATGTTGCCCATCTAACTTGGAGAAGGAGTGCTTGAAGAGTCTTGGCTTGGACTTGGACATCCACTAAAAAGAGGTATCCAACATCAAGGAAATGGTTGTATGCTTCCTTTTTTGATTCATTAATATATACATATGATGTTCACTTTCCATAAATGTCTAAATATTTATGCATTTAGCTTAATACTCCTTGATCTATCAAGCAGTTTATGTTTGATACATACTATGTATTCTCTTGTATTTTGTATTGTCCTTTGATCTATCTTGCAAGTACTTGGATGTAAAGCACAAGAAAGGAATGAGCTTGGAAGCTAAGGGATCAAATTCATCATCAAAGGATTAACGAATTAGAATTGGTGTGAAGTAGGTTTCTCTCTCTCTCTACATTTTTAAAAATAAGCTAGCAAAGTCCCCAGCGAAGTCACCATTTTGTTATGAAGATAAATCCCCTCTATGAATACAGGTGATCTCTCTAGCCCAATGAGTGTGTCTAGCACCAAACTGAACAAACTAATGTGGACACAACTCTAATGACTCGGACACAACTATAATGGTAGCACGACACAAATTTAATGACAATACTAATGGTAGCATGGAGACTCTAATGCGATCTCTCTAGCCCAATGAGTGGGTCTAGAGACAAACTAAACAAACTAATGCAGACACATCTTTAATGAGTTGAACTATCCAATCAGTTGGGAGGAGTGACGCAGAGCTGTGATATATCGATTACCCAATTCCTACTACAGCAGACTGATTATATTTCACCTAGTTGTTAAATTAATTGAACAAGTTACTTGTAGTTTTCTACAGAAAATACTGAAACACATACACTGCAACCTACACCAAAATAAAACCACGGAAACTAAATACAACACAAGAGATAAATAAACATCACACACATCTACACAATTATTTTTTGGTAAAACGTCCCTGGAAAAACCCAATGCAGGAAAACCAATGCAGCAACTGAGGGTTTGTATTATTAAGCAGTAGTTTCCAAATAAAATCTTTGGATGCCTTGCTGGCTATCCAATACAGAGAATATCACTGACAAAAGAATAGTGAGAAGAATCTTACACTATCATAGGCGATCCCGGCTGATCCAACCACAAAATGGCCAGCCTCTGGCTACCTCTATGTAGTCTCTACACAATCACTATGTAGGCTATGCGTCACAGCTATTGGGGTCTACATCACTCCTCCCAGCCGATCGATTTTCTTCTAAGACTTCGACTTCTTCCCTCCCAGTCTCACGCCCCAGCTTCTGGCTCTAAAAATCAAATCTCCAACAAATCTACGAATTCCTTCAAGGCTTCTGTTCTACCTCCATGTGGCCCTTGCGTGGATTTGTGTTAGCCTCTCTGGCTCTGCGCTGCCTTTGTTGGATCTCTCTCTACCTTCTCTGTTAAGTATTCTCAGATCACTAGAAATATCCAACCGGAACTATCCCTACCCCTCACTGCAAAAGATCACTTCAAAGTTTTCTCCCGACAGCTGATGTGCTTCAGAGATTTGACCTTTTGATCCCCACTTGGTGTGTCTTCAAAATTCCCACCAAGTCTCCTCTTATAATCCTTCTGTTGAGAACCAAAGGCCTAGATTAGATCCTAATCAATGGATCAAATCATTTTGGCTTGATCCTTGTATTCTTCTAGAAGTTTCACCCACAGTTAGATTAATACCCTTTAATGATTTTAATTTCCTAATTTTACACTTAGGCACCTATTAAAAATAATTAATTATTTTAATAAAATTGTCTGTGGGTGAAATTTCCCAAAATGATTTTTGGGTATTGTCGAATACATGTCTCCAAGCCACCCTACAGATTTTGAGGCTTAGAGCACATCTGATGCTACTAGAAATAAACACTACCTCTTAGCGAGGCATGTGCTCTAGTAATGCAGCCTGCTGAAGCATCACTCTGCTATGTAACATCTCCCTCTATGCTATTGATGTCTAACATCGCTTCCCACCAACTACTGCACACATGTTGCATTTGTATTGTTGCTGACACTGCATTTGTACTACAACTCCCTCTCAAATTCTACATTTGTGTTGCTTGTAGCCTTGCCACTACCAACACTGCATATGCACCACATCCCTCTCCAACTGTTTTTGCTACTGCATCAACAAGGGAAAAGCATCCAAAATTTATGAATTGGTATTTAGCATGATGCCTCTATTGTTGGATTTCTGAGTGCTATTAGTCTCTGCGCTGACCCTCTGAAACCTCTGTGCTGCTCTTGACTCTAGTCCATGCCAATTGCATTGTTTTCAACTCTAGCTTTGCAATGATTAGTCTTTGGCACTCCTATCCATTGCAACTATCACTTTGACACTCCTCTACACCAACTGACATTAGTCCATTAGGCTACTTTTGATTTGGGCTCTCATAGCAAGGTATTGATCCGAGAGGTGGATTCCTCAAGGATCCTTCCCATTTGTAGTTCTTTCGAACTACAGTTCTATATCACCCCACCTCTGGGCAATCATGGAAAACTCCTCCTCCTCGATTTGTGTTGATGCAGCCTATAGATCATGTTTCTCATCATTGTCCTTCTTCTTGATACGACACTATGTAGCGTAGTAACCAAGTTCACCACATCGGAAGCACTTGATCTTCGAAACATATTTCTTCTTCTTTCATTGCTTATGTTGCCCCTTAGATGCAAGGGTTGCATCCTCATCCTCCTCCTTGGGCTTCGCCCCATTGGTGCTGCTGCTACTATAAAGTTTTCACTTGACTAAGTCTCTCCTCATCTCTTCCTCTTGAAGAGCGGCCCGCATTCCTTCCCAGTCTGGAAATTTCTCCCTACCTAGGATGCTTTGGACAAATACTTGCCATTCTTCTAAGACCAAATTTAGAGCCAGCCTTACCATATCGGTAGGCTGAGGTGTTGACCCCATAGCTTCCAACTCGTCTCGGGTCTCCTAAAGCTTTGGAAGGAACGAATCAATGCGTTCCCCCTTATGCATTTGCGTGGATCTCATCTTTTGCTTTAAGTACATATTTCATTGCTCGGAAGATCCCTGATATAGCATGGAAAAGGCATCCCACATCTCCTTGGAAATCCCTTTTCTTGAGATGTGACATACTACATGATCCTTCACTCCATTGAGGATCATCTGCTTGGCCTTCGCCATCTCTCCCTTGTACTTTTTGAGCACATCTAGATCTGTAGGCTCAACTACCACACTATCGACGTAGATCTTGAGAAAATGTTCATCCAAGAGGCATGAAATCCTCACCTTACAGATCATATAGTTGGATGCACCATCCAACCGATCATGATCTCTCAACCCATTAGTTGCCATCTCTGCCAATCGAAAAAGTCAAATAACCTCCTGTTACACTAAAAATTGTCACCATGACTATCTACAGTTAATATGGCTCCATCAATAGTCATATTATCCTCCTTGTCAAGCCTAATACCTCTGCTCTCCATGTCAAACTTCAAGAAAGAGAGAAAGTAAAAAAAAATCATGTTTATCTCTGGGTACGCAGGTTCTCTCTACCTTGCCTGCGTGTACGCATCCCAAGCTCATTGTACCTACGTACTTGTATGCTCTGTAAGTCAAGGGATGGGTGTGTACTCCTGTAAAGGTCAAAAGGCGCGAGTTTCATCTTAAAA